>JANCMC010044071.1:0-26396 GCA_024363005.1 Charaxes varanes | reverse complement strand
ATCGGAACAATAATTGTTGAGTCCACATTCCACATGGCGGTAATCTCACTGGCAAGATCTAAATATTTAGTTAATTTCTAAATTTAGAAAATTTTAGAAAAGTAATTTTTCAGCCTTAATGAGATTACCATCATGTGGAACCGTAATTTTATTAATTATTATGTATATTATTTTACATTTATACACTTAGTTGTTTTTAGCACCACCCTTTCCGATTCTTTAAATCCTCTCTTGCTTAGGTCGTCTGTGAGAGATCGCTATAAGCGATAAGACCGCCTTTGCGCACTTTTACTTAACTTAGAATATTTTCTTACCATAGTATTTTTTCCTATGTGTGCAATAAGGTTTAAATAAATAAATAAACAATAACTATATTTAACTCCGCCTGACATTACAATTAATTCATAATGTTGTTACTACCTTTTCAACTTTTCGAACAAACGGCCCTTTCACATATGGTAGTGAGGTATCGTAAATCAAACGGTCGCCGGTTCATTCCCAAAATGGGTGAAGTACCGTTGTTGGAGGCAAGCAGTAAAATGCAAACGAATCGTTTGTTAAGTTAACAAGTGAGCAGTGAAGAATAAGGCTGCTGTAATACGATATTAATATTTTTAGTTTTGTCTTAACAAGTATGTATATTTTCATTCGATACATTTCATAATTATTTTGTCTCAAACATCTAATACTTTCATAAGGCACCCTGAGTACGATTCGTTAAGAAGGTTTAAAGCTCACGTATATATTAAATCGTTCCATGAATTGCTTAATTTGAAAGCTTATCAGCGATTTTTTTATGCGTATATATAGCATAGACTCAACTTCAAAATATTTACTTCCAGACAACAAAGACCCACATTACACATTAATTTACTGCAATTAATATTAATAGTATTTAAATAAGATCTAAATTATCTATTTTAAATATTACTTTGTTACAACACTTACAAGATCTAGTCATAAAAGAGTTTGAAATGTTGGCATCATACCTATTAAATATTATAACAGGTAATTTACACATAACAAATGTAGTTAATTTTTGCGATCTGTAATAACCTTAAAAGTTACACAAAGTCACCGGTCACACTACATGATCATTGAAATGATCATTCAAATGAAGCTATATCTGGTTCCGGCATTAGACGTTTATTCCTTGTATGACAATTCGCTTAATCAAAATATAATATCTAAAGCTTGTATACACTTTTTGACGGCGAAGGATACGTCATCTAAGTGAATTTACAAATCTGTTTATTATAATAACTATGATTTCTGCTTACAAAAGTCTATAATAGTTATTTTTTCATTTCGAATTCATTGGGTTTTTTTTAACACGGAGTATGAGTATTAAATTGTTGTAAATAATTTGTTGGCCCTGTGTGTTCAACGTGCCTTAAATCGAGCGTCATAGAAAGTAAATACGACGCCATTATGGGTACTTAATTTGGAGCCGAGCACCGACCTCTAGGGCTAAGCTTATTGACTGCAATTTCAATCTCAAATATTGACCGGTAAATGAAAGCACTGTGAAACAACACGCTATATTTGCTCAATTGGACTGTTATATTGAAAGTCTGAAAGAATAATATGTTTTTATTACAATTTCATCGCGACTTCGTTCGCTCTGATTTAGGCTTTATTCCCTTTTGGGCCTATAACGTAAAACATCTGTAGAATACACAAATATATTGTAATTATATTTATTGATATCTCAAGTAATCAATGCGCCTTAATAGTTGTTACTCAGTCCATGGTTGTCACACGACTGTCGTCCACCTGCGTCGTTGTATTCATACTGCTATACATAACTACCCTCCTTTATCTATACAATAACATATAAAGGATATAAAAAATAATTAGAGGTAGCGCTATGCTTGTAGCCGAATTGGGTCGGCGCGTCCGGCCGTACCTCTTTCTCACATGATATCGGCGTGAAGTGGCGGCAATGCTGTCACGTCTAGTGATGGTGTTGTTGACGCGTTTCGTTCGGTTTGTGAGACTTCTAGCACTGGTTTATATTTGATATCCGACCTCCTCCGTGTTTCGGAAGGCACGAAAAACAGTGGGACCCGATTAATGCCACTTTGTGACATTAGTCGTAAGAATGTAGAGATCGTGGTGGTTCCGAGGATGACGTTATATGGCAATCGGTTATCTTAACTTGCCCCACAACCACCTCCTCTGCAATCTAAGCGGACCCTGGTACTTAACTGAGGTAACGCTAGGACGAAGAAGAAGAAGTATGATGCGTAACAAGTAAAAATGAGCTTTTTACCTAATTGAGTTGCAAACGACATTCGATCTTAGCGTGGCAAACCAATTTCTTGGTCGACTATACTATAACATTTAAAGCGTAGACATCACGACTGTACTAATTGACAGAATATATGTCATTATCCAAAGAATTTAAATTTTGTATATAGAACACGCAAGTCTCATGATTTATTGCCGAATTTCGATCAGCCGGCGATTTCTGTTATATGTACTTAAATGGAAATCACGAAATTTCGAAAACCGCGGGACGTACAATAACGCAGTTTAGCAAGGAGGTAGTTTAAAGTTGGGACACATCCACTAATAACCGATTATTCGATGGGACCGGATTAGGGGCCCTAATTAAGCTTTCGTGGACGAAGTCGCGAAAAACGTTTAGTTTATATTCGAGCGATATTGCATTCTACTTAGAATATCGAAGATAATTTTACTATGGTTCCTTAGGCCCCGTTTTGAGAAGAGCCCTAGGCGAGACGGGCTCGGTAAAGTATTTTTTTGTTAGGGTTCCGTACTTTCAAAGATATATAATGCAGCCTTATAGGATCACTTCGTGGTCCGTGTGTCTGTCTGTTAAGGCCCTTTTTCTCAGGAACGCGTAAAGGTATAAAGTTGGAATTAATACCAAATACTGAGGTATGTGTTCCCTTGAAGCTGTGTAAAAATCAATCTTCTAAGTATGCACTATCAAAAGATATGGTCATTAATATCGCATTTATCATACTAGAACATTCAAAAAGGGAATCAAAACCTATAGGGTACTTCCCACTGACCAAAAATCATAAAATTTGGCAAAAAGTTAAATCTTGAAGAACGAGTATAGGAGAAATTCCGAAAACCGTAAATTTGTTGTTAAATCAAAAAAAAAAAAAATAATTGATGACGGTCAAATTAAAAGATATATTATGTAACTTATAAATCTTAAAGTAACCTGGTAAAGTATTACGCGATGGTACGGAATCCTATGTGCGTGAGTCTAACTCGCGCTTTCCGCAAGTTGTCCATTTGATTTTCCGCACTGTGGGTTAATTGAGTGTAATTGAATTAAATGAGTGATGAAATATTATATTAAATTGCACTATTTTTTATATCTTATTACTTCGTATTTTACCTAATAAGTTAATTATACGAACCTGCGTTAATTCGAGTCACGAACCTTTTACACCCGTTTGTCACTTAAAGCGATCCCCCATTGATCCCCCTTCCCCCTTTACATTTAAAGGGGGAAAGGGTCATTACCAAAGTGAGATCACGTATACAGAATTTGTAAAGTTTGGCCCATTTTCTAAATTACCCTAAATGACTGAGAGAGACATATCCGGTCAATCTTAGACAACAAAATCAAAATCATTTGTTATACGGTAAAAGTATCTCCTGAATTATAAAGTATTTTGAATTATTTAATTCAAGAAAATTCGTAACATTAACTTTTATTGAAACAAACTCAAAAATAAAATAGAGCCTCAATAGCTCAACGGTATAAGGTGTGGACTGTAATCCTTGCGAAAATGGCATATATCGATCACTACAACAATTTATATTTCCTGTGCAATTAATAATATTGCCAATTAATAATTACAAAACACGAGTACCAACGTTTGGTTTCTATTGAATTTTTATCCAGGGAGTGGATCTATCTTTCTATCTGTCAAATAACTTCAGAGCCTCAATAGCTCAACGGTATAAGGTATGGACTGAAATCCGCAAGGTACCCGGTTCAAACCCCACCGCCGTGGTCGTGCAGATGTCCATGGGCGCCGGTAGGCACTTCGGTGCCTGCTGCCTGCTCGTCTGCCCCCTTATAACATAATAATAAAAAAATTACTCGTAAATCGTCATAGATGGGTCGGGGCTCGCATCAAATACCTTAAACAAATTTGAGTCTCACCTACTAATTTATCAATGAAACAAATAATAGAACTTTGAATTTATGTACTACTAAGTGAGGATTCGATAAGAAGACATAAGAGGATAGCAATATTCTCTCGTCGTGAAAGTGCGGCTTATATGTCGTCTAAATATACATACTAGAAAAACCTTAGATTAAAAAAATATTTAAAAAAAAACGGGTTTATACTCTAGAGAGATAAACCCAAATGAAGCTTTAGGTCACTTTAAATCTAGCCTTTGGGTAAACAAAAGTTTTATTTAATACGTGAGGCAGCCAGCGCTTGGGAGATTCAGAATATTTTATAAAGGGATTAAAATCTCTATTGTGATGGAAAGAGCGAAGGACAGATTAGCGTTTTTGTATGTATAAAAGATGAGTCGATTATTTTGAGCCGTTATATTTTGGTTTTGCGACGTATATTTTACAAATGCATATCTACGGTCGTTGTTTTAAAAAAACGAACAATTCTGTGATCCAATCCTTACACTTTTTCCTCTTGATAAATGCTTTTAGGCACTTCAGTTGATGCTGAACCTGATACAAGAACAGTGTCGACTCTTCAGCTGATTGCCAAAGTATCCACTAAAAGTCCGGGCCCGCCACATACCCTACCCTTGAATTTTTTTATTTAACAAGGTTGTTCCTATATGGCGCCACGATTTCAGTTCTTTTGGTCTATAACCGAATAGGGCCGGCGCTACCGTATACCATTAACTCTTTCTCATATAAGATCGACGTGAAGTGGCGGCAATGCTGTCACGTTATGTGATGGTATTGTTGTAGCGTTTCGTTCGGTTTGTCAGGGTTCCCGTTGGCCTGAAATCTCTTCTCAAAGCCTGGCAACGCGTCTGCAAGAGGTGCTCCTGGTGTTGCAGATTTCCGTGGGCCTCGGTATTCACTTAGGTAAACCGTCTACTCCTTTTCCCATGGACAACTGCAACACCAGAGTGCTCGCAAATGCGTTCCCGGCCTTTGAAAAATAAATATGCTCTTTTCGGAAATACTGTAGCTGACATCTGATTCCACAAAGAAATCGTGCGAGGCAAAAAGTATCTAGAAAAACCCACAGTTTTAAAGTTTAGGGCATTTAAGTTGGGAAAATATGGAATTTCGCTATATATTCCTTCTGACTATTTGTGTCGTACAAATCTAATTAAATAAATCATATAAAAATCAGATTGTATCTCTTAAAGACTCCTTTCCTTAATATATCGTGTGTCTGTATTTTAAGTGTCGAAAGTGATTTCTGTCAATTAAGGGCGACTTGTCATGCGGCACTTTTTCCACCAAAACTTCGACGGCTTCCTCCAACGCCCATGATTAATGATTGCTTTAATTTGAAAGGCTGTAACGCGTGCCGAAGCTTGTCAATTTGGAATTCTTTCATGAGAAATTAGTCGCTAATAACGTTTTATATAAGAAAGATATTTCTTTTGCTTGATAAACGCGTTAATTCCTTTAGAATTTGCCTTTCCATGAAACCTGTTTTCAGAACTTTTTTATTTTGATATTTATGATTTTCAAAGATAGTTGGTGATCGAAAGAAATCATAGAAAATCTATAAATAACGAGCGACACCAATACTTATGTTAAAAATTCAGTCAAAATGAGTAGTTATATCTCATTAGATATAATATAAACTCACCACTCTCAAATAACAGAGATATAAACTCCAAACCAACTTATCCATAAGTACCTTCTTTATTGACATATCGCAATATACAACTCTTATGATTTTCTTATGCTCACAGACATTCTTTTGGGAATCTCGTTCAATCGCCAATAATCCCCCTTTTAATGGCAAGCGCTTCTTTTATACTCGATTATATTTTACAACAATCTGTTGCTGATTCTAAAACGGTATTAAAAGTAAATATATTATTATTCTAAAGTATAAATAATATCTGTCAAAAATGTTGTGATTATTTTATCAGGCAGTTAATCAGCAAGTAATGAATTAAGCACAATATGTATTATCACGCAATCGACACTTCGATACTTAAGCAAGTCACGGCTGGCAATTTCGAAACAGAATAAAACCTGATCTTTTTTACCTTACAAGTTATCGATTTTACCTTGAAACATTCAATGACACTTTTATTGATCTACATTCTTATCTCGAACTTCCTTTTCGAAGGGAGGTTTTCCTTTTTTTTTTTTAAATATTTTATTTGACATTTTCCATGTAAAAGTTTATTTAATGTTCCATACAATATTTTTTAAATAGTTTTTTGAATGCCAGAAGCGGTTTACTACATCGAAAAGATTACATTGGTTTCGTTGTGGTTTGACATTTTCCGTGTAAAAGTTTATTTAATGTTCTATACAATATTTTTTTTTTTTTAAAGTTTTTTGAATGCCAGAAGCGATTTACTACATCCAAAAGATTACATTGGTGTCGTTGGGGCGGAGGGGGAGGACATTCTTTGTACCTATTTAAAAGTATTCGCTTTGTAAAAAACACCTTAGTATACGATGCTTTAACCCGGCAAAACCCTTATGAAATTCCTTTTTCCATCATGCATATCTCAAGAAAGGAATTCACCCCCTCAAAAAGTTTTTACCAGATGGCGTCGTAATGGGAAGAGAGAGACCACGATCCTTAGTTTGAGGGATCCAAAAAGAGAGTATCTAAAGACACGAGATTTCGCTACTTGATAGAAATTCAACTGTAATTATTATTTGACATTTACATTATTTTTGCATCATTGCAACTTGTTTTCAATTTCCGCACCACCAATTAGTATTTATGGCGTTAAATGTGATATAAGTTTACGATAGTCAAGCAGTATATGTCAAGCAAGAGGCACACGTAAGTCCCGTTTCGTGGGAAGCTAATTGCACAATGCGGCGACGATAAAAAAACAACGTGAAAACGAAACTTTTTCACCAGACATGCAACGATTACGATCCAGCTCTCGCGATGCCACGATCCGCTATTTTATCTTCGAAAGTTAATATTTGCCGCAGATGTGTGATGCCTATATTTAAAAAAAAAGGGCATGAATTTTTTTTAATTTTAATATACTTTTATTTACAGACTGAGTTTACAACATAGAAATTTACAAACATAAATGAAATGTTACAGGATTTGGTATTCGGTTTCCTTTATATATATGACTAGCTGTGCCCACGACTGCGTCAGCGTAAAATTAGGTAGGGAAAATAGATTCAATTTTAGCGTGATGATATATAGCCTATAGCCTTCCTCGATAAATGGGTTATCTGACAATGAAAAAATTTTTCAAATCTGACCAGTAGGTAGTTCCTGATATTAGCGCGTTCAAACACGCAAAGAAACAAACAAACGAACTCGTCCGCTTTATATATTAGTATAGATATAGAGTGTATACGGTCTCCATATAAAAAAAATATATAAATTTTGTTTGTCCATCCGCAAGGAAGTTGCCAAGGGGGGCAAGGAGGGGCAACTGTCCCTCTAGAAATTCTCCCCCGCTTATTTATTTCGGAATAATTCAATTTTAGTAAAAGAACTAGAGTTCCATAAAAATTACAACCCTTGTAATTAAAAAAATGAATTCAACGCAAACGAAGTCGCGGGTTACAGCTAATTTATAAATGACATTGAATAGTAAACTCGCGACTTGATCTTGCAAAACAAAGAATCTTTCGAATGTTACATTGCAAGCCGCCATATTGGTTAGAACGCATTGATCTTAGCTGTTTAGAATTGTAATTAAGCTTTTGTTTCGATCACAGTTTAATACCCAAATTATACGTACATCCGTAGTGGTTTATTTTAAGGTCTATCATTAATTCAATACACTTATTCTGAATACATTTTTAAATATTAGTATAAAGATAAAAATATATAAAAAAATAGATCCCAGAGCAGTTGATGTTGGTATTTAATCTATACTAATACATAATAAAGCTGAAGATTTTGTTTGTTTGAACGCGCTAATCTCAAGAACTATTGGTCCGTTTTGAAAAATTCTTTCAGTGCTTGATAGCCGATTTATCGAAAAAGGCTGTAAGCTATATATAATCACGCTAATTTTTTTTAACTAATTGTACGCGGGCGAAGTCGGGGGTAACAACTAGTTATGTATAAGCGCGAAAAACCTTCCGCCATATACCCTCAGTCTCCCTTTATATCATTCTACCCTTATCTAATTAATGATAGCTAATTAAAAACGTTAGTGAAACGTCTATAAAATGATTCGTGGAATTATGTTATTTTGGAGTCATAAACACGGTGTCAACGACCTCGGAGTAACAAAAACGTAACGGCGTATCGTCGCCGATCGTCGGGCGCAGTGATTAGAAAGCATGTCTGATGCGTGTTCGATTCCTGCTTGTGGTTTTTCTACTGTGATTGACTAGCTGGTGCCCGCAACTTGGTCTATTTTGTTTGATATGATTTTTTTAACACCTACAGATATATCTTAAAAAGAAAACAAAGAAATAGAATTTTAAAATCATACATACAAATTGTATATCATTGTAAGAATAAATTAATAATACATAATACGTTTTTTTTTAAATATAAAAAAAATAAAAAGTCGGTCCTGAGGCTGATATATCGAAGGGTTCCGTATCTGATACACGATAAAAATATTTGTTAAATAACTTGAAAAGTTGTTTTCTGATTTCACTCGAAATAATTATCCTTGTGAGCTTTTACCATGTTTTATTAACATGGAAAATTTTTAATATCTACGTCTAATATGTAGTTTGAAAATCCTAGGGGGCGACCACATTTCCTAGTAGTACTACGAAACCCTAAAAAGAGGATAGTAACGTCTCGTTTTTCCAATATAGGAACCGGGCTATTTTACCGTCGGTACGCAAATTTTTAAGGAACTTTCCACTGAATGATCCTTTAGGGAATAAGCTAGTTTTAAAGTCAATACAAAGGAAGAGGCAACAATCTCGAACCAGGTCTGAAACTTGTCGCAAACAATAAAGGTCAAATTCCGATAGCAATGTTAAACGACACTCGACAGTTACGTCTTGGGTTACATAGACAAAATGTCGAGGACTCGAATTTACATCTTTTGTTATTCTAGTTTTTTTTTTCTGAAGTAAGCCATTATTGTTCATCTAAAATATATTAGAGAAAACGCTAATATTACGCAACGCCTATTCGTTTTAAAAAAGTATAAAATTGTTTAGTATCTTAAATAGAGTGAGACTAGACTTAAAATAGCATTCCCTGAAATCACTGTTAGGTCCATCGCGTTACAGAGGGAGGGTGCAAGAAGTATTTATTACTTTGCAGTGGCAATCCAGTCCCGATGTATGTTTAAGGGATCCCTTTTCGTTGTAATTTTTATCTGTAGTTTATATTATATCTATATATATTTATAAAAGCAAAAGTTCACCTAACATGCCATCTTTAAAACCGCAGGACGTACAATCAAGAAATTTGGCAAGGACTTAGTTTATTAGTTAGTGTTAGATGTCAGCTCAGAAAGGATTTTTCGATAAGGCCAGTTTAAAGAAGTTTAAGAGGCCTCGAAATTTGACGCTGCAGAAGTCGCGGGAAACAGCTAGTTTTTAATGTTGACATCGACATTTAATAAACAACGCACTGTCGCGTTTGACAGGTTGCTCAAAACTCACCCTTAATTTGTCACAAAGAGTAACTATTCGCTCCACAGACCATACAATGGCAGCTGTCGACAGTTTCGCACAATTTGCGCCCTTATTCACCCTAAGATTAGTGCTAAAATGGCATGTACTCGGCGATCAAATTAGACTACGCCTCTCTTCTCGGAATAACTGTGTAACAATCTGTTCCGTTGTGTTATCATCATAGAGATTCCGTCGATTTTAACAACAACATCAATTATAATTTGCGATGTTTGCGATACTTGGAGCTGTTTGAATATCATCAAAGAGCAAACATAATAATAAGGCGAATATTGTTTGATACCAAAAAAAAAGAACGCTAATATTTCTTTTACATGTTTACATTTTCTTGCTTATAAGTTTCCCGATTCCCTTTGAATTAAGAATAAACTTTGTATTTGTTGGGCGCGATATTAGCCTATCGGAGGCGGTTGGAACATTTACATCACAAATTTCACTCCGATATTTGTTGTAGATCATATTATTCTTATTCTTTTTTTAGCTAATAATATTACGAGTATTTTGAGATATGCTTAAAATTCTCGTTACAACTCCAATCATGCGTTTTTTAATAGCCTATGTACGAAAAATCTCTCGTATGTCCATCCCACGAAGTTATCGTTACATTCAAAAGGCCGAAAAGGAAATTATATATTTTTTAATATTCTAGTGTATTCCTTATATCGGAAGTTTCCTAAAATTGTATATTTCGACTGTTTCAATCATTTTGGTGGAGTTTTCCTGCGCCGGCCCCCCGGTACCTCGCCCGGCCCCAAAGCGCGCGCGGCCCGTTTTATCTGCCCGCAACACACGCGTGCGATCAATCGTACGCCTTAAGGTGTCTTCATATTCGGGTTTTTTTTTTAATTTGTAGTTTTTTTTCAATGGACAGACGGTTTACATAAGTGACTAGCGACGCCCATTGACATCTGCACCCCCACGAGGCTCGTAATTGCGTTGCCAGCCTTTAAAGGGGGTTTGGGCCATCGGAAACTTTCACAAACCGAACGAAAACCGTCAACAATACCATCATTGCTACAACTTGACACTGATCTTATGTAAGTAAGAGATACTGGTGTACCCGGACACGCCAAACACATTCGGCTGCAGACAAAAAGGACTGCAATGGTGGGGCTACCTGTAATTATATCATATTGTATAGGCATATTTTCGACACGGAGTCTCTAAAACCGCACGACGTACTAATAAAAAATTTGGCAAGTAGGTAGTTTATTAGTAGACATTAGTTAAGAACGGATTTTTCGATTGGACAGGATCAAGGAGGTCTTAAGGCTTTCGCAAGTTTAACATCTTTAAATGTTTTTTCTCTTGCCATAATTATTAAAATTCAAATGCAGTGTGAAACACCCTTTACTTTTGTGCGTAGCCGCGTGTAGTGCGTTAGAAATTTATGAGCCTCCATTTAAATTTGATATCTATGACGAGTGCTGAATATAAATAGGCGGTTTTTTTTTTGCGCGGCATTATAAAAAAAAATTAATTTAAAAGTCCAAAACGAAACTCTCGCTCCTACACGCGTGTTTATAAAGAAGTTTATATTCGAATAAGTTACCTTAATAATATTTTTTTTCTCTTCGGACGGTCGAATTACACGTGTTATGTTTTTCGTCAACTTCAAAATTTAACTCAAAAAATATACTATATTTTAAAGGGCTCTGAATTTAGTATGCTAGGCGCAGAACCGGGCGTGCCGCTAGCTCTGCTAGCTAACTTCCTCGATAAATGGGCTATCTAACACTGAAAGAATTTTTCAAATCGGACCAGCAGTTCCTGAGATTGGCTCGTTCAAGCAAACAAAAAACACTTCAGCTTTATATATTAGTATAGATTTTAAGGAAGAAATAAAATCGCCTCGCCTAATCATGCTTCCCGTAACGCTCTCGTCACGCAATCACCAGCTTACCCCCCAAAGTCAAGCGTGCGTAAACTTAAAAAAAAAAAACAATTTTGCTATGTAACCCTAGATAAATTACCCCAAACATTGATTCCGTCTCGATGTCGGAAAATGCCTCCATTGTTGAAGAAATTAGTGTCCTTGAGGTTTAATGGACCTTGAAGACCACTGATTTTGTGAAAAAAATGTGTCACGGGAATGAAAAAATTTCTAACGAAGGCGTTTATTCATGCGATAAACGCGATCGATCAAAAGCCGATTGTATAAATAATGAGTAGTGCTGCAGCAATAGATGATAGTAGACTGGGGATCAAACGTGAACACGCACGCACGTACACACGTGCACTCACGAGCACACGCTGTTCTCTCTACTGTGTGTGTCTCCACTACTGTGAGAATTTTGAAGTGAAAACTTCTTATAGCGCGTTGGGGATTTTTTGAGATGGGAATAAACCTTTGAAGTCGCGACACTGCTACTGTTACCGACACTTTATCGTACGATAAACGCGACCGATTAAAAAGCGATTGTATAAATTAGAAGCAATGAACGATAATAGTTTGGGGATCAAACGCCAACTCTCACGCACGCACGTGCACACGTAAACACATTCACATAGACCTACAAAGGTGTGCTTCTTCTACTATGAGACTTTTGATGCGAAAACGTCTTTAAGACATTTTTTGACATAAAAAAAAAAACCAAAGAACTCGTGACACTGTTTCCGTTACCGACACCTCTGTTTGTTGGAGTTTTACTTCTCTCAGCACTCCCGGAATTCCACTGTCTTCTTTTTATGGAAAAAATCTCATAGTACAATTTCGTACTCTTGTAAACCTTGGAATAATTGCTTATAGACCATTTGTAGTAATGTCTTATATTAAACAAACTGAGTGATTTGTTCTATTTTAACCTTATGTAAACAAAACATTCAAACCCTACCAAGTAAAGTAGGGTTCAATAAGCTTGTATGTTTATATAAAGCTAATAAAATAAATTGTGCCCATACAAAGTAAACACCGGCACCGTGAAAAGCCCAGAAAATTTTCAGATCACGTTCGTAAGTATCATTATAGAGTTGTTACGAAACAATCGGGGGCTAATGGGTAACAAGTTTGGGGGCCGGTGCTTCACAACTTATTGAGTGTAATCCCCTATAGAATTTTCATACCGACATTAAACGTTCGTATAATTGTTTATGGGCCATTTCTTGTAATGGCTTTTAGGAAACTCTGGGTTACGTTCTTTTTTTAAATTTTAGTGTCTATCGGCATATAAGCTTAATTGTCTTCTTTTTCCTAGCGTTATCCCAGTCTGGTACTAGGGTTCGTTTAGATTGCAGAAGATGTGGCTTTGGGGCGAGCTAAGATGACCGATTGCCGTCTGACGTCATCCTCGGAATCCTCACGATCTCTACTAGCACACGACTAATATCGCTTAGCAAGATTAACCGGGTCCCAGTGTTTTTCGTGCCTTCGGAAACACGGAGGAGGTCGGATATTAAATACTTATATTTTCATGTGCCACAATGGGTTACCCATCTATCACCCAGTCGCTACCAGAGCTACTTAAACTAGCGGTTGAGTCAAATGCCGACCACTGATTAGGCCACGAACTCCTCTAATTTATGTTTACTTGTAATCTATATAAATAAAATCAAACTCCCTTACTGTGATTTAAAAATAAACATTCTTTCCTTAAGCGTATAAAGTTTAAGAAATTGCACTATAGATTTTTGAATGCTCACTGTGACTAACAACTTGCCTGTGTACGTTTTGGATCTTGGTTGGTCTATGTTCGTCTTTTGGGAAACCTATGTCCAATTGTGGACGGTTGAAAAGTTCATAATTTGAGATTTAATCTGTAGTAATACTCAAGATATATTTTCTTATTAGTGACATTGGAGTCATCCATACATAAGTATCCATACATACGTCACACGAGTTTTACGATTTTTTTACTCCTCTCCGTCTTTGTCACAGGTTGTCACATTTTCGGAACTAATGTTAATGGCATATTTTTAAATTTTATGCACGTATTGAAAGTAATTTAAAGAAAACAGCAGTTTGAAATTCTTTATGCAATTCTTTTTAAGTTTTTAATTTTAACATGTCACGTCATAAAGCTTTTTGAAATTGTTCTTAATTACCCACTTTTTATTATGGACTCTCAGAAGAAGATTTGGTGTTTCAGTAACACTTACCAAAGATAAGAGCGGCCGCAATGCGACAACCGAACAATCTGAACTTAGCCCAAACTCCATCTCGTTATTATTCTGTGGGCGTTGTAATACTTTTAGTAATATCCTCGATATATAAATCATTCGAGTGGCGTTCAGTGATGAAATAAAGCTTGTTGGGGGTTCGCGAACAACAATTTGGGAAGCGTAGTACTACGAGCTTAAGTTATCCTCAATTGTTTCCTGACAATATGACTACAGTAATAGGTTATTAGATAAGTTTTTATATGATAATAACTTCTGCTATTAACTTCGTGCGCGCGCGCGCAAATCCATAGAAAAACTAGTTGTACATGGTGTAAAAGAAATCGTACCGCAAACTTTGTGATAAGACATTTAATGTCCTAATTAAAATCACAAAAATCATTCATCTTGGAAATAAGAGGTTGCAGAAATTGCCATCCTCATCCCATTCTTGAGCGCGCAATGTATCGTGAACATTGGGAAGCAATCGTCAACAAAATGTTGACGCTAACGACGAACTTTAATGGAAATTGGTATTCGATGTAATATTAATGAATGTAAGTATTATTCCTATATGTAAAGTGGATAAATTGTGTTTGCCCAGCGATCTATATTATACCTATATGTAGATATGACGCAACATTTTTTCTTTTTAAATCAATAAAGTTACTAAAAATAAGGAACATGTATTGACAAGCCGAAATCGATATAGAACTGTTTTGCCTTAAGTATTGTACCCTATACTTCTCAAAAGCATATTGAGACAAAACCTTGTTTTAAATTCATCCATTTCGTATTTAAAAAGTCAACTAAAAACTAGGAAGATAAACTGAACGGAGACGGAACTTTTGCTGTATTGCTTTGAGTAATATGCAATTTACTAATAGTCAGCTGAGAACGCCAATATCTCAGCATTACGGAGGTATCTTTTATGCCATAAAGCGGGTTAGTTCCGCTCGAATCGAATTAAGCGTTCAATCATAATTTGACAAATATAAAGAGTCGTATTTGAAATTCAAATAAAAACTAGAAAGTCGGATAGAACTAAGAAGATTAGCTGTACGAAGACGGTATTTTTGCTGTATCGCTTTGAGTAATATGCAATTTACTAATACACAGCTGAGAATGCCAATGTCTCAGTATCACAGGCGTTTCTTTCATGCCACAAAGCGGATTAGTTTCGCTCGGATCGTATTAATGCGTTGTCAGACCGGCGCAGACAGGAAATAAGTTAAATGAGATACAAAAGTAAAGCCTTATAACAAAGCTGTATTATAGATACGAGTATATCGAATTATAAAAATGGTTTCTAGTCTGAAGATGCTAATGGTGGTGGACTGAAAGGAAATTATAGACGTATATTTTTTGTTATCAGTCAATGTACGTATAGAGTTCAAATTAGCGAAGGACTGTAGATTTTAAACATTTAGGTAACGCAATTACGCTGCTAGATGTATCGATGATGATGGTGGGGTATTTTAACCATCTATTACGTTAAAGTCCAACTAAATAAATAAATAAATAAAATAAAATCATTTCATTTCAGGGGAGAGCCCATATAA
This sequence comes from Charaxes varanes, assembly GCA_024363005.1. Classification (NCBI taxonomy): domain Eukaryota; kingdom Metazoa; phylum Arthropoda; class Insecta; order Lepidoptera; family Nymphalidae; genus Charaxes; species Charaxes varanes. The sequence goes on along the minus strand of JANCMC010044071.1, from coordinate 10,958 downwards.
AACAAAATTCATATAAGTAATAATAATAATAAAAAAGACAACAAAATTCAAAAGTCATACAAAAATTTAAATTAACAATTTTGATTTAAAATTAAATAGAAGTACTTTAAAATGCTAATATTAAGAAAAAATAGGAAATCAGAGAAGAAAGAATTTTGTCTAAGCCTTACTAGTTTTAAACTTCATTTAGTGTTTCCAGTTAACTAAATAAATATAAGCGAAATATAACGCAAAATCTCGTAAACCGCGGTACGTACAATAATGAAATTCGACAACAAAACAGTTTAGTGTTAGTAGATTTCTGCTAAGGAAGGATCTGTTGATAGCGCCAGATAAAGGAGATCTCTCGTAATTTTACGTTAGCAAATTCGTGGGAACTTAAAATTGGTTCGATTGACGTGATTTGTTAAAAATCATCTTTATACTCCACTTCTGGAGGCCCGATTTTAAACTAGCAAATTCGTGGGAGCTAGTATCTTATAATTGATTCGATTGACGTGTTTTTTTTTAATTTATGTTTATATTCCACGGCTGAAGGCCCGTGTCATTTTTGTTTTAGTATCTTCTTTATTATATTTATCTATCTTTTCACTATTTTCCATTCCATTATTCTTCTAAGGTTCCAGTTTCTTCTTCGGGCTTCATCTTCGGGACAGGTTTCTAGACTTTGGGTTTTCGATTGGAGCCAGTAGAAATTCAGTAGTTATTTTGCTTCAATTCTTTTCCGGCGGTCGGGCACGAATAGTGCCAGGTCCAATAGTATTGTATCCATCACTTAGTTGTGCCTGTGACTTCCTCCGCGTAAAATTAGTTAAGAGAAGTAGATTTGTTGGGGATCTATTCTCTAACAGGGTTAGGGAATTAAATAATACTGAAGTTTTCTTGTTCTTCGTGGACGTATATTTACAAGCACAATATTCTCTGGATACAATCAGCGTCGTATGAACTTTGTACAGTTACACAAAGTCCCCGGCCACACTACATGATCATTGAAATGATCATTCAAATGAAGCTATATCTGGCTTCGGCATACTAATAATTATAGTTTTCTAGAAAGCTATTTTACTACAAACATTTGTCAAAACCGTCATTCTTTTACGACTATGACACTATGCGGCATTAAAAATCAGTGAGTTAGAGAACTCAACTCAACGCCAACAGAGGTTGGCTTTACTCAATATCCATAAATAAAGCTTAAGTTTATATCTGTGGTTTTTAAGAATCCGTACCTCCAAAGGAATAAAGAAACCTTTATAGGATCACTTCGTTATCCGTCCGTATGTCTGTCAAGAACCTTTTTCTCAGGAACGCGTGGAGCTATAAAGTTGAAATGAATACCAAATACTGACGTCTGCAGTCCCTTGAAGTTGAAAAAAAAAAATAACTCTGATAGTGTAAGCAATCAAAAAATATGGCCGTTTATGTCAGATTTCCCACACACTCGAAAAGGAAATCAAAACCAATAAGGTATCTCAATCGTGCAATTTGGCAAGAAGCTATATCTAGGAGTACAAGTATATGAAAAACTCCGAAAACCGTAAATTTGTAGTTATGTCACAATAAAAAAAGGCGTTGACATTGTCAAATGAGAAAAAGCATTATAAAAAGTATAAATCTTGAAATAACCTGGTAACGTATTACGTGTTGGTACGGAACCCTTAGTGCGCCAGTCTAACTTGCACGGTTTATTAAAGAAGTTTTAAATTTTTCAATCCACTCTCGTTATATTTATCCAACAATATCTAGACGACAATTTAAAAAAAATGTATTTGGTTGCATTATGTTTGCCTGAAGAAGAATAATATCTGGAAGGGTCAATACGATTTTTATTGACATTATTACTGTAAAATATTTCAAGTTTAAGGAATACTAACCGGAAAGATTAACACGGGATGCTTTTTATCACCAAAATACAACGACAACGTTTTAACATTGAAGACAAAAGCTTTCAAAGAATAAAAAGGATTATATATATTTGGTATATTCAAAATATTCTAATTTATTTATGATCAGACTTTATGGAGTCTAGTGAACAAAGCTGAAGCTGTATTTATTGTCCACCCCAAATTAATATCTTGGTATTGAAAAGATTTTCTTTTATTTTAACGAAACTACTAATTGATATAAGATATTTACATGATATAACATGTTCGTAATCTAACCTGTTTTGACAAAATAGATGTAAATGATATCTCGGCAGTATTGATAACATAGTGACCGGGATCCGAATCCGTGTCTCGTAGATAATTTTTATGTTACGTATAAATGTTGGATTTTGTTTAAAAAACAATACGAAGCCTGGCAGTTCACTTTATTCTATATAAATATCAAATCACTTCAAACTAAAGTTTAATGTTTTTTTTGTGTAAAAATTTTACGGTTGTAGGCGACGTCGAAATTACTTTTTTCAGTGCTCAAGATAAAAAAAAATTGGTCCAAGAACTAGATAGAAATTGAAACTGGTATGAAAGAATCCAATCATCTGTCAATAAAAAGTTTTTTTTTTGAGAATAGGCACGTAATGAGATAGCCGTTCTATTTCAAATAAAAAATTTTTAGGAGTCAAAATTTTATCGCTGCTTTCAAGTTTTACATTTTGTTAATCGTTATTTTGATTGTTTGGAAAATTAAACCTGGCCTCAAATGTATAGAAGGTTCCGTTTGTGATACGTTATAAAGGTATTTGTTAAATAACTTCAAAAGTTGTACCATTTTTGGAGGGGGACATCTTACGGGCGAACAGACAAATGGATGGATAAAGCGAAACTATAAGGGTTTCTTGTTGGACTAAGGATCCCTAAAAAGAGACTCGTGACTAACACGAAAGAGCATTTGTAATATAATATGTGACGGAAAACACGGACGTTAGAATTTTTTTTAAAGGCACCAACATAGCTGACGTAAGCTTTTTAACGGAATTTTGTACGTAGAAGGATAGGGCGTTAAAACTATACTATATACATATATATCTGTGTATGTGCTCATTGAATGTGAAAATATACAAATGTTTTTATTTTTGTACGTACGTAAGCAAAATTTATTGCTAACGTTATAGCGTTCATTTTTATTATATAAAATATGACTTTACTTTTTTTCGGATATGAATATCATAACATATACATACTTTCTTTGATTTTTATAATATTATTAAATAAATGGCAACTGATTTTAATCAAAGGCCATATATTTTCTACTTCCGTTTATTAATATCTAAAGATCCATCTGCCAAAGCTGTGCCCAGTTTTGGAACTAGCAGTCCGTTTTTCCTTCAAAAAATCGTATATGTACTGAATATGTTTTATTAGTTTTGTTTGAATAGCGCATTAGAATCATCCTATATAGTGATTTTTTTTTAAAATCCAATACTAACACAGAAATCTAAAAAAAAAAATTTTTTTTGAAACTGATGTAAACTTGATTTCAGTAGAAACTCTTTTGATAGTATTTAACGTAAATTTTTATTCATTACTCATTGAAAAAAAAAGAAATGATTAAATTATCTCAATCAGCATTTCGGATACTGATTCTTACCATTTCTAATAATTAAACGTAATAATCGCCATATATGTATTTTTTTGCGGGATTTTGTATGAACACATTTTTGAGATTTAATCACTAAATTTTGCTGCCCTAGACCCGGACCTACCCGGTCTATCGGGAAATCCGCCCGCCGAAATAAGTCTGTTGGTTGCGTAAAGTAAATTTTTGAATATGCCATAACACCAAAAAATAATTGTGTTCATACATAATATTTACCATTCAGAATGTTTAGACCATTATAGTATACAGTACACCAAAGATTTTATATTTCAGTATCAACAGTTTATATTGATTTGAAGTGTATATGGTACAGGAACTATCAACTATTTAACTATTATATATTACAAAATACATTATATGGAATTCCAAACACACTAAATTTATGTACTATTATTTAAATTACACACTAAAACATATAGTGTGTCCAATTGCACGCCTCATAACGCGAAGAGTTTGGGGAGTGATTTACTCCCACTTAATCAAAATTGAGCATTTCCTGAACTAAAAATTCTTTTCTTTTGATATGACACTTATTCATAAATACACACAGTTTATGATAAACAGTTTTTACTCTTCGGAAATATATTTATTTTATTTGGTGTATAAAGAATGGATAAAAAATATTCATTTCCTGTGACGGTCCAGGTGCCTGTGTGTGTGGATCTGGCACGATCACGTCACGTTAATGTTTTTTTATTAGCTTCAGAATTATGGTGTGCTGTTTCCTATTGATAATGGGCGTGTAATTCAGTGTTGTTAATTTATTATTAATAAAAAAATAAATTTCAGTTGATCTTTTATCAGTAGAAAAGGATATATAACAATAATTGGATGGTGTCAAAGCTTAATCCTGACAACCATAACAAAAAAAAACACCATAATTTCAGCCATAATGCATTCACTGCTCTATGGATGGATATAGAGGCCTCTTCCAAGGTGTGCCATTTGACTCTGAAAAATAACAAATGTTTATTTTTAATTATGTCATTTGATGAGATAAAATTGGCAAAACGTTGTCACAGATGAAAAATAAATGAACTTATTCGCACAATGATAAAAGAGAAATAGATAATTTGTTTGGCTCTATGTGTTTATTTATTTACGTCCGCCATATTGCAAAATTGGACGTTGAAGCGTTTCAATTTTAAATAATTATTTAAAAAATGTTGTTGACAATGAGGCGTGCACATTGGTTTTTTCCAAATTATTTATATTAATAACATGGTCCTAATAGTACAAAAAAATGGCAGATAAGCGGTAAGCTTATCTTGATCTGAGTAAATCATGTTCCCAAAGTTGCCATATTTCTCTACATAGTTGATAATTTTTAACGCCGTCTTGTTTAAAATAGCGCTTAGGTAGCTTAATGTAGCATTATATATGATACCGTTTACTACATCCAAACCCCCCCTACAAACATCATTACAGAACTAATTCCAATTCGATGCTGCTGCCTACACAATAATCTAATATATTACTTCTTACTTAATATATTTAATAAGAAATCACTTTCATGGCCGTGTGCGTGAATTCACTCCGAGAACAGCAATACAGGTCAACTTCCTCTGCAATTACATTGAGCGTGCGGAGCGCGCGAGTCAGAGGTGCCTCTTTTAATAAGTTGCTACCTGCGACTTTGTCCGCGTAAAATTAGGTAAATAAATTCAATTTTAGCCTGACGGTATATAGCCTATAGCCTTGCTCGATAAATGGGCTATCTAATACTGAAAGAATTTTTCAAATCGGACCGGTAGTTCCTGAGATTAGCGCGTTTAAGCAAACAAACTCTTCAGCTTTATATATTATATAGAGTACCTATCATACGAACGCAGGAGATACGTTTCTATTTCATTTCTTTTTATTGCAATCAAGAAAACATTTGATCATGAAGGTTGCTGCTCTAAATGTTAATATATCAAAATTTTAAAAATATCCTACCAAGTTGCGAAGCCCAAATTTCTAAATAAAGCCAATAAATCAAATGGTTCACTTTCTCTGTCACGGTAAATTGCGTTCTCTTTAAGTCGTCCTGTGTGCGTTCGTTGGTGGCGCGCGACATATTGTCTGGGAACTCCGCCGACGCCTCTCCGATAAATAAGCAGGTCACATATTGAAGGGGGTAAGGGGGAATACAATTGTAACTTTCGTGCCTCCGGCTTACGTGAAGGCAAAAGTTTAAAAAATACAAGTTTCCTTGTAGTACAAGAGATAGCAACAACATGTATTGCGAATTTCGTGAAATTGAAGACTTTATTAATACTAAAGATTGTCCAAAAATTCCTATAGAAAATAACTTCCTTGTGACTACTTGCCCTTGTTGGATATTATGTTTTTATCTCCTTATATGCAATGCGATTCATAATACGGTAAATTCTTATTTTTAAGGTACGTTTTACTTCACCTATGAATGCTTTCGTTTTGTTAATTATTTATGGTAATTATGCAGTTTGAGGGCTTTTTCGAAAAACGTATGTTTTTGTTTTTTTTTTCTTTTCGAACTTGTTTTTTGCACTCCAATGAGTGCAGAATATTCCGTCGGGGCAGGCTGACTTCTTTTTTAATTTATGAATGCTAAAATAGGGCATGTTGGAGCATTTCAATGTTAACATTACACAGACACATTTACATGCATTTCTGTGTTAAAACCAATAAAATGACCGCGAAGTGACTATGGCGATCGCTGCGGTACAACAAAAAAAAAAATAACCGCGAAGCGGTCAGGGCGCCCATCTGCTTCTAACGTATCCGCAACAGAGTTACGTTTCGCGCAGAATGTGAACCTCCCTTGACGGATTATCACGCATTCCACCCGTCGGGCGACCGCCCTGGCCACTTCGCGGTTATTTTCTTTGTTTTAACACAGCGATTGCGAAGCGATCGCCTTGGTCGCTTTGCACCAAAATGCCATATTGTAACATACATAACTCAAAAATTTTACAAAAGGAAATGTCAACCTCCCCTGACGGAACATCACTTATTAGAGTGCTAACAAATTGGCGAAAAAAAAATATTAAAAATATGCATTTTTGGAAAGCTTTCAAACCTTATTTTTAGTCAAGCTGTACTGTTAAAAACTTTACTACAATAGTAATTCATTTTGTGTTCCTTTTTCCTCCATTATTTCAACGACACAACATAGAATTCATTATTTAGTTTTTCTTACACATTAATGGTAGTTTTCATATTATAGTGGAGAATTCTCAAATTCTAAATGTTATTCAGTGTATTGCAAGTATAAAACAACTAACCGTCATCTCCTACTTACGGACACGCATCAGTGCCGTTCACACGTACGTACGATGAGGCCCTTTGGGACGATTCGCTAGTGTGAACGCTGCACAGCTTTTCAACTATTGTAAACTCATCGGGCTTTTCAAAGGAGCTCTTTAAGTTCATGAAGGTGGATATTAAAAGTAATATATAAATCTTTTATAATCATTTACTATCTATATAATAAATGCCTGTATATATTTATTATTATTCCCCGTTTCCGTTCCATATCCTTTTTACTTTCGCTTCGCCATTCCTTTTTTATTATACAAACTTTGCCCTAACAATAAAGAACACAACAAAAAAGAAATTATCCAATTTGGTGCAGTCGTTCGGAAGTTATGCACATGCATACATTTCAGCGACTCATTTTTATTTGCGAAAATAAATTGAGATGTAAGCTATCCTATCTTTCAAGTTGGATCAAACTGCACACGGTGTGCAAATTTTATCAGAATCTGTTGAGTAGTTTAGGAGTTCATCGCGGACAAACAACATGACGCGTAATTTATATTCAGAAAGATACATAAAAGTCAATCGTTTTTCGTTAATCTCGCTAAAACTCGAAAACCGCTGGTCCGTTTTAATATCTGTTTGTTTTGTTCCATTCCTCTTAATTGAGGGAAGGTTTGAAAGAAAGGAAGATAAGTAGAAAGATTACTTAAGCTTGTAGTCCTTTTGGTCTACAGCTGAAATGGACCGGCGCGTCCGGGTACCAGTACTCTTTCTCACATAAGATCGGCGTGAAGTGTGGCGACAATGCTGTCGCGTCAAGTGATGGTATTGTCGCGTTTCGCTCGGTTTGTGAGATCCTGGTGGTCTAAACTCGTCATTAAAGGCCGGCAACGCATCTGCTAGTGTCCTGGTGCTCTCCTCTGCTTGTGCGACCATACCTAAATAACGTAGGAATTTGAACCGGGTACCTTGTGGGGTCCAACCCTTCTATTATTGAGCTATTGGATCCATGAATGTACATAATAATACAAATTGGTTCGTATTTAAGTGTAAACGAATGAAAGCCATTTTTTAATGAATTACAATTTTATTCGTAAACATTCCGTTAACGTAACCCATACATAAAAATCGAAACAGTTAATTTTTTATAACTAACTGTATAAGAGCGTAAAAATCTGTCATTGCCTGTTACTTCACGCCATAAATTAAATAACCCGAATAAGTAACTTTTACGGTGCATTAAACTCTTTATGGCAACACATTAGAAATTACGAATTTATTTGAATTTAATAAAAAAACTACGCAGTAATCTTATCATTAATCACTACAAAACCGATCACAAAATACATATTTTCTGCTTAGAACCCAAAACGGTGCAGAAATGATTTGTAAAATCTTATTGGTTTTCATTGTACAAGTTTCATATAAAACTTATGCATGGGATCCATAAGATACTGGCTGAAAATAAAAATCGACTGAAAGAAAACCAAAAAAAGAAAAACATTCTATTCCATTTGTTAAACTTAATTTCTTCATATTTAGTAAGAAAAGTTAAAAAAATGGAAATATACCGCGATGTAGTTAAAAGAGAAGTAGTGCTGAAGAGAGTAATTAATGCACGAGTGCATTAATAACTCTTTGCGCCCGGTGCAACAATTTACTATAATCGATTTATTTCTTGTGTTCCTTGCGTGAACTATAAATGACAATATGAAAAGACAAATTTAATGCAATTCAAAGCGATTGTACACAAACTTTTTTTAGAGTTTTATAAGATTAAAGGGTAAATTTAGTCCGTATGTCATTGCATTGAATCGAAATTTAAGTTTTTTTATAAAAATAAAATACTATAGTAAAAAAAATAATTAAAAGAAACACGCTGAGGAATGAACAAATTTAAATTTGACTGCAAAAAAGGTTATAGGTGGTTTTTATAACTAGTGTCGTTATATTTAATTTTCGTAGCCATATCTTGTAATTAATTTTTGACGGAACGTTCTGGAGCGATCAAGTCAAGTTTGTCCTGAAACAAAAATTTTGGTTAGAAAAAAACTCGTTCGTAATTTTTTCACAATTCCAGAACGTTCCGTCAAAAATTAATTACAACAAACGACTACAAAAATAACGTATCGAATGACAGTTCCTAAATATATAATTCGGTCGGACCAACGGCGAGCACGTGCGCCCGCCACTTTACACTCGTGTAATGTAATTAACTAACTATTATTTATTTATACCATAAAAATCACCATTTACAAAACAGGCACTAGAAAAGCCCATGGACAGGAACTTGCCAAGTTTACCATTGTTGCATATTGTACAAACAAACTCTTCAGCTTTTATGTAAGTTTTTCATTCGTTTCGTTATCCTCATCCCCTAATATGTTTGAAGGTGGTTTTGTTTATGGAAACCACACACCATGTTAGAGGGAGAGCAATCTTGCAGCATTGTACTGGCTACTCGTTTTATTGGCGATTGTGTCATAAATGTTGCTACATTTATATTCTAGCTACCTAGGACGTCTGTGGGACTCACTTTAAAGTCGCATTATGCTTTATTCAAACACAATTTTGCAAGCTCTTACTAATCGTTGAATATTTTAAAAGTTACTACTGATTCTGAATAGTTTCGTTAGTAAAAGGAACCAGAAAGAAAGTTTATCAGAAGCAAAGTTTATCAATAATTAAAGCACCGGCAGACGTTGTCCTGACCGAACGCTGGGTTACTTACTATTTACTACATTCTAGTATCAGATAATATTATTTCCGTTTCCTATCTTGTTCTCTTTTTCTTGTTCCATTTTCTTTTCCGTTTCCTTTCCTTATATTTTCGGGAAATATAAATTACCTGTAACAAACGAACAGACATACATGTTTGAGCATGATACATGTTTGAGAAGCTTTGTCCTAACAATAATGAATACAACAATAAATAATTATCCATTTTGGTCCAGTCGTTCGGAAGTTACACCCTTACCTACATTTTGGGAATTTATTTTTTTATATAGATACTTACAGACCCCGAGCTGAATAAGATTTAACCCTATTTGGCAATTAGTAGTCGTCACGTTATCCATTTGGCTAATTATCGTTCCTTCTGCAGACTCCTGGAGTTTCTGCCCTTGAATCGTCGCAGCGAGGACGTTTTGGCGTCCTCATTCGCGTCTCGCGGGCTGGCCGAGCTGCTGCGGCTTCATCGTGCGCAGGCCTCGCAGGTACGTGTCTACTGGGGCGATGGCAGAAGTTACTATTATGTACTTAAAATTTGTCGTTTGCCCCTTGTGACGTAAAAAGTAATCTCGTCATGTTTTTGTAAGGTTGTTAATTCAATCCATTTGCACGGAACGAGGTTGCGAGGGGACTGTGTCGACATTAGTGCAGACAATATGCAATAGGAGGGGGGCGGTGGATCACCTGAAAAAGAAACTGTTATTGTATCGAGTGGTATGTGAAGAAGTGACGTCACGACGTACGTTTCGTCCCGCAGGAGGCCCGGCGCGAGCTGACGCAGGCGCTGCTGGAGCAGCTGGCGGACGAGCGGCCCGTGCGCGACCTCATCGCCGAGCTGCGGGACATGGCGCAGCGGCACTCCATCCCCGACCACGAGGTGGTCGCCATCGTGAGTGCCCAAATCTATCTTGCCCCAAACGAGTCGGACTCGGATCCGGCCTCCAAAACAAATGGTGGGCACAGCTACACGACTTATGGCTGACGTTTCCTTTTGCTCCTTTTAATGAATTGGCCCCAGAATTGGATATATACTTCAACTTTGTAGGGTAATTTGGTACTGGTAAGATAATTTGATTGGCTACGAATTGACCACAAAGGGTATGAAAGTGTGACGTCACAAATTAAGTGGGGCGGTGGGTACGGTCGATCCGACCCTGATCAGCTAATGTCTCACTCAATCTGGCACCTGCTTTGCACTTAGTTGAAGAGGAAATGGTGATATTGAACACAAAATGTACACTTGGGGTATAGAAAAAATTTAATGAGTGTTATTTTAAAATTTATATGTATTAGATAAAAGTATTTCAATGATGAGACTTGATGACGAGTCGGAGTGATGCGGTCGAAACTGTACGAGCGTGGTCCGTTCGAGTATTTTGGACGTTCTAATGTTTGTTCAGTTTATCGCATCGCACTGACGACATGGCAATCTGAGTTCACCCAAATTCTCAAAAAATTGACCC
>JANCMC010044064.1:0-26405 GCA_024363005.1 Charaxes varanes | reverse complement strand
AATCAGCTACGGTTGCTGTACTTTAATTAGGCTTTACGTGTACGAGTATCTCCTGACTCAAATAGTACCTCAATTACCAATGGAATTGAATACAGAAGAATAGATCTCGTAAAAATAAAAGTACTATTCATCATTGTTCGAAAATGTTATGTATATAGACAATATTAAAAAGTAAAGCGCGGTTTTTGTTCCAATAGCTAAAAATATGATCGTTATAATAATAATAACAGTGCAAGAACAGTATTTCAGCACATAAATAGTTAAGGAATGTATTTTATACTTCCACCTACTGTGAACAGTATCTTTTGGTTTTTCTTTTTACGTCGCTTTTTTGTTTTTGAGTTTAAACAGTAGAACCACTATGTCCAAAAGCCTTGAACTTAAGTATTACATTTTAAGTAAATTAGGCTTTAAGGCTTAAAGTATCAACTTAGTCTTCAAGGCTTAAAGCCGATTTTAGCCTGGTCAAGTTAAGTAACTTAACGAGGAAATTCATTTTCAGTAATATACCGTGAGCCTATGCAAATATTTTAAGATTTCATTTAATACACTACCTTATTATCAATAATTTGTACGTACAAAAGAAAAACACAATTATTTTCCGTATAAATTATCATATTTTACTTAGCATATCTTACTGTTTCATTAAATTAAAACGAGTCAATAATTCGAGCCAGTCGCTCAATCATCTTGATTATGTATTTTAAGTCTTGGCGCCAGAATTCTAATGTGGTAACATTCGAGTAGAGAACCGTTGCTATCTTATTGATTAATTAAATTATGATACTATCGATGCTAACTTTCCAATAACTACATCAAACGTTATGGAGGGGGAGGGGGGATCACTAAAATGTAACATTGTGCGACAACGGTCAGGGGTGGCGGGTCAAAACCTTAGTGACGTCATGTGTCGAAATTAAATATATTCAATTATAATGCATATGTCATGTCACATCAAGGAGAAGTGGTTTTCGAAAATGTTACAACCTGTGACCTGTGTGACAAGGACGGGGTAGAAATTAAAATATCGTAAATTTCGTGTGACCTATGATGACCTCTTGTTAAGATAGATATTAATTAATAAACTATATGGAGCTGTTTATACAGATTGTATCGCTACCTCAATCGTTATTATTAAAAACTTAAAATACCTTCTCCATACTCTCTAAGCTCCAGGATTCTTAAGAGAATCAGTCACGGTTCCTGTACTTTCATTACACTTGGGCCATACCATCGACTCGAATAGCATATCCGATTCCCCAATTATTGGAATTGAATTGATACCTATATTGGAAAATAGAAAACTATTTAGGAAAACTAGGTGAAATTTACGAAAGTAGTTTATTTTGTTTCGCTTATTTACCTGCTGATGTCTACAACTTTTATCATGCCGGGGCTAGACATAGCTCAGTGTTTGTACATTTTTGTCCTTGGAGACTAAAAAGTTCTACAAAACTTTTCGCAGCTACACAAAGTCCCCGGCCACACTACGTGATCACTGAAATGATCATTCAAATGAAGCAATGTCAGGCTCCGGCATCACATGAAAAATTTTGTCCATCGGAAATTCTTTATCACATACCACATTATCTATCCACTTTTTGATGACTTTACAAATGAAAAAAATCCAGTTAAAATATATTAAAATTTAATCACTTTGAAGATTAAAAATCAACATGGAATATCGTCCTATAAACAATTCTTGATTTTTATTAAAAATTTCATGAAATAAGAACAATAGTCAGTTGTGTTATTGGGTATTATTGTGTTTGTATAAGGCCCCCAAAAACATACAGGTATCGAAGATTGGAATATTTTATCAGCAGCAATCCCGACCTGCTTCTGTATCTTAAAAAGAAGGTGCGTCTAGCGTGGGCGACGTGGTTTACCGCCCACGACCACAGGGTACACACGACGAAAAAAACTTTTTTGTTAAATATTCTGTTACCACTATAAATACTAATCATTTATGTACCTTACCTTACGAAGCCTAACTGTTTTTACCCAACGGCGGTGGAATTTGAACCGGGTACCTTGCGGATTTCAGTCCATACCTTATACCGTTGAGCTATTGAGGCTCTATGTCAGAACTTGTCAAGTCGGACCAGTAGTTTGACTTGACTGACATGAGATTATCGCGTTCAAGTAAGCAAACGAACTCTTCAGCTTCATATATTAGTATGGAAGTGTGATTTAATTAGAAAACGGCTAAATTTGAAGAAAAAACATTTGTCTCATATTGGTGAAAAATGGGATGAATATTATTAATTTATTTATTGTTATTTATTTAGTTTCATTATGTACAATCACCAGATACCGTGTTAAAGTTGTCTATTTAAAAGGTTGGTTATGTAGTCGAAACGAGTATTCTAAAGAAACTCTGTTACAATCACAACATATTTCTCATATTAATAATCTATTTAATTGCGAATATGAGTACAGAGTTGTGACAAAAAAGAAAGAAAATGTGTTTCACATTTCCCTAAAGAGCATGCAAAAGTTCATTACATAAAATTTTAATTAAAGTATCATTCTAAATTTTTACGAAAAGTAATATTTGGATAACAAAATAATTAAAGAAGTTCCAATTAGTCTCAAAACATTTTTTTTAATTAGACGAATGTTTTTTTTATATATTACAATGGGCAAACGAGCAGGCAGCTAAATGCCTATTGACGCCCATGGACATCTGCATGAACAGGAGGCAAGCAAATGCGCTGCCGGCCTAATAACGAGTTTAGACCATGGGGAAGCTTCACAAACCGAACGAAACGCGACATTGTTGTCGCGTTTCGTTTCGGTTTACCATCACTTAACGTGACAGCATTGCCGCCACTTCACGTCGATCTTACGTAAGAAAGAGGTAGAATGTATCCCACTGTTGGGCAAAGGCCTCGCCCTTCGCGGTCCACCTTCCCCTTTCTTGGGCACAACTTCACCGCAAAGATATCCAAATCGTCGCGCCACCTCTTCCTCGGCCTGCCGGATCCTCGGCGGACATTGGTGGGCATCCAGGAGGTCACAATATTGATCCACCATTGTGGTTCTATTACATATGCAATTAGTAAAAATAAATTTGATGTTGCAAACATGCACTATTATTGTATTTATATGTATAGGTTTATTGCTCAGTAGTTGAATCACACGCTCGCCCAACTTAGCGACAAATATTGCACCGTATTACTAATTGTTTCTCCAATGCAACTTTCGCCCGCTCACTAATTGCTTTGCAGATTGAACGTGAATATAATAGTTACCAGTAATTGGTTTAGTTTGACAAGCTTTTACGTCATCACCAGGTATCTGAAGATGTTGATTAGAAGCCATGATAGCTTAGCAGTACAAGGGTTGAAGGGATCGTTAGGTGCTCGGAATGATGCAGATGTCATCACCAGGTGGCTCGCAAATGCATGCAGTGCGCTTAGGTGAACCGCCTGCCCGATTGTCACTTGTAATATAAAAAAGAGCATGACGACAGCCCAGCTGGGTCGAGGTCACCACCTTACGATCCCTCCAGAGCTTGTACTGTTAAGCAGCACCAGGTGGTTCGTAAATTCTTTGCCGGCCTTTAAAGAGGGGTTTGGTCCATCGGGAACGCCTGGAAACTGAACGAGACGCGACAAAAATACCATCGCTTGACGTGACAGTATTGCCGCCACTTCACTCTGATCTTATGTGAGAAAGAGGTACTGGTACCCGGACATGCCGGCCCAATTTGGCTGCAGACCAAAAGGACTGCAAGCGTGGCGCTACCTCTAATTTCTCATTACTAGCCTTTAAGAGTCCTATCCAGGACGGAAATTACTGTGGTTAAAAAAAGATCAGCTTTAAAAGCTAGTTCTAAGCAAAAATACGTTCTTTCTAATCGGTTATGTAGTGGTTAATGATAACATTACTGCGTAGTCGGAAGAATAATAGCATAAAGTCATACTAGACTTCACGCGGTAGAGATGTAAACGATCTACAGTTGCGTAATGTGCACCACATTACCTGTTATATTTTGCACAGCCGGCGTCTCTGAAAGGGATGAAATGTTTCCTAATGATTACTTAGCTGTGAATTTTACAACCGTTCTACCTGTACTGTTACTGTTAGTACTGTTGGGACAGACTTATTATGGTAGGTAGACTAACAGATAATATATCTGTTAGTCTAATATTAGTTCGGATCAGAAATCAAGATTTTTTTTACATATACCAATTGGTTGCATATATACCAAACATTATTTTTTTCAAGTGATAATCTTCTTATGGGAGAGTAAATCGCTGCGTCACGTAACGCGTAACGGCGCCAGGCTGCCAGACTGGCCACACCGCTGTGCGCTCGTAGTCTCTCACTCTCATCTACAGCGCTAGGCGTTCAACTTAAATTATTTTAAATCGTTACTTGCGTCGGCCTTCCCCAGACACACATGTTGTTTTTTTTTTTAATTTCATTCGTGGTTTTTTCGGTTTCGTTTAACGGGTTACAAATAAGTAAAGTAAAAATACCATTCCAAAGACGGACTCTCTTATCTAACGAAAGAGAGAAAGAAAATTTTTATATATTTCCTGCATCTGAATCTATCTTATTTATCTACAAATGTTTCTGAGTCTGAACTCCTAAACAACTATTTGTATTGTTAAATATGGTTTAGAAACTGCAAAATTGTCCAGTTATAATAATGAGCCTTTGTATTAATTTACTATATAATAAAATATTTCACGATTCAGAAGTGTCTGTCAAAACCATTTGGAATACCTAAATTATCATTTAGAATATACTATAACTTCAAGAAAGGCATCAGATAAAAGTGCTAAAATATCAATCATTAAAAGTAGTCGAGGTGAAGGCGTGGTTAATATTTAGCTAACTAGAATTTAGCAGTGGGTTTAGTGTCGTCGGATGATCTCTTTGTGTTCCAGCGATCTGTGAAATTTGGGCGCGCGCGGGCGAGAGGCCGCGCGTCGCGACGCTGCATCTTCTATCTATAGGGCAGTTGACAGAGAATTCACTGGATATTTTCAAAACGTAGCTCATGTTATTAGTCCAATCAAATTTATCTGTCCTTCTTAGTTAAATAAAGATTTTGAACCCTTTCATAGTTTTGCCTAGAAAGATTTCCGGGAGCTTAGAAAATTGGAAATTGTATCAGATTTTTATGTGTTTTTTAAGATTTTTGACTTTTCCACCTCGTATTTGTGCACCTCGCGCAGCCAAATTGGAAAACTGGCGCCTAAAGGCAGTTTTTAACAATATCCCCTTTCCGACTCGTTTCACGATAAAAACAGTTACATACGAAATGAAACTAGAGATAATAAGACCTACAAATTATATCTCTACCTTTTTTCATAAAGTAAATAGTTTAGGCGTGCGAGCGCCACAAAGACTAACTCTAACACGCGTCGTGGTTGTCATATTTCTGAATTTAAAGAATATTTTTTTATCTAAACTATACTGACTTAGAATATCTGCGAACGGACTACTGAGATGTGGGGCCACGATCATGACCCCCACGACGAGGTAAGTGAAGCGTGAGGGCACTACCTAACTACCTTTGCTCAATTTTTTTTAGATACATACCTATCAATGAAATCTAAACTACGAGAGCTATGCAATTGAATCTTTATATTATGTTTAATAAGTTCACTACTAGCATCATATTACGAGAATTTTGTTTATCAGGCATAATCCAATCCCACGTTACGAAGGTTCAAAAAAACGATGAAGCCTTTTGAGAAAAGGTAGTGAAGTACTGCCCTCACGCTTCGTTTGCCTCAACGTGGGGTTCATTGCGGTGGCCTCCGATCTATAGTCATTATATTTTAGATATATAAATTAGTTATATAATCTTATACTTTTATATAATATATAAAGTATATTTATAATGAAATAATTGGAAAGGACCCTTAGGAAGAGAGGCAGACCAACCGCCCGGTCGTCAGATGACATCGCTCGTATCGCTGGCGAGAATTGGTCAGAAGCAGCAAGAAATAGAGATACCTGGAAATCTCTAGAGGAGGCCTTCACTTGCTACCGTTATATAACAGAATTACGTATGATTTTATAGTCTATTTAAATATTATTTATCTTGAAGACTTGTTGACGGGTAGAGAAATGACTCCATTATTCGCATTTAAATTGAATATCAGTGTTTACTTAGATTGCTGTTAAACACTTGAAAGTAATAAAAACCCCCGAAAACATGTCCTCCAAAATAAGCAAAAAGTAATACAGGATTACACATTTTTTTTTTAAACTCGGATAAATGCAAATTAACACATTTATAGGGTTCCGTAGTACTACAAGGACTCCTTATAATTTCGCTCTGTCCATCCGTCTGTCTGTTTGTCCGTAAGGCGGTCCCCCCTTAGAATTTCCAAACTATTAGACATGGAGACTTGAAATTTTCCATGTTGATAGAACATGCTAAAAACTTATTGGGAAAACTTTTTTGAACGAATTCGGATAACAACTTTTGAAGTTATTTAACAAATACATTTATAGCGTATCAGACACGATCTTTGGCATTTTTTATTTAAAACTCGAATAAATGCAAAGTAATATAACATTTTCCTTCAAGTTTGTATTAGGAAAGTTCTTTTAAATTATTTGAAAGCTACACTCCACCGTATTCCCCATAAGGATGGCTTATGTTTATGGTGGGTCCAGTGAAAGTGTTCGTGGTATTGTGTAAACAATAATCATAGAGTATTGGTGCAATATCCGTGACACGACACGGTCAGACGCCATAATGACGGCTGGATATCATGTCATATGTGACACACATTCACTTAATACTACAATGTAAATCTAACTGAAGATAGGTTTGTTTTCGCTTCTCCAATCATTTCCTTACTTTTTCTAATTTCTTTTATCAAACATTTAACATTAAATATCTTTATATTATTTCTAATTCAGATAATTCTACTACGTCTTAAAGTATGTTCAAAATTTGCCTAGTTTAACATTATAAAAAGCCTACAAGAACTTTAACCAAACTACTCCTAAATTAAATAACTAGTAAATTAGGGTTACTAAAATTGTAGTATCTTATAAAAATAGTTTTTTTTTTACCAAACGGATTGAGTCAAAACATTATAAAGAATAGCAATGACAATTCTAATTTAAGTTACTCTTTTAGTCGTGTTACTTAACTTATCTTAGTAAACAGGATGTCTAACGCAAGAATTTCTTAAATAAAGTAACAGCTCCGGAAATTACTACGTCTAAGTAAACTGACTCTATGCTAAGCGATTTGTGAGCGATGTAGAGAGATTAAATAATCTTTTCTTTCAACTGTGCAGTTATATTTATATTTATACATTAATCACTACAAAACTGATCATAAATTTATTTCTTTTCTGCTAGGTGCAAACCAACCCAGTGCGTAAATGTTGTATGGAATCTCATTTTTGCACTGTTTATTAGTAATGCACTGTTTTTTTTTTCATATAAATTTACCACAGACCTTTAATGTCTCACATTACGTTTCTTTTAAAATGTGTGAATTGCAAAAAGAAACTGACTGAAAATAAAATCGCGTAGATAAAACCGAAAAAGAAAACAATTGGCGCGCATTCTATAAATTCCATTGTAAAACTCAAAGTTACCTTATATTTATCAAAGTTTTAAAAATGCACATAAACAGCGATGTAGTTGAAAAAATAGTAGATTACGTACCTTAATGAAGTGAGTAATTAATGCACTCCTGTTATTTTATTGACACGAGCAAACATAATACTCGTGTATTAATAACTCACTTTGCGTTTGGTGCAACAATCTACTACCAATATGCATAATCGCTGATGTTAGGTTACCATAATCACGCGATTTTATGATGCCATAACTATTAAAAAAAAGAAGAAAGATCATTTAGCACCCTTGCATAGCTACTTTACTCCCTTTTTTTTTTTTTTTTTTTTTTTTTTTTTTTTTTTTTTTTTTTATTCCCTTATCCCCTCATTCCAACACTAATTCTTTTAAGAAATACAAAATATTAAATCTATAGAACGACGCGTCCTTATACTCTCCCCCGAGTCTGGGTGTATTATCCATATATATGTAATTATACATTTCTAAAAAAATATTTATGTATAACAGGCAGCTGTTACCTATAACACAGGCATTAAGTTTTCTACCTTAGGAACAGACGTCTGTGTGTCATAAAGTCCTGTATATATTTATTTATTTATGACAACAGTTTCGCATGTTAAAATAACATAATAAATAAGTAAGCAAACTAACAAAGTTGTTGCAAAGAGATAACGATTTTCTTTGGTTTAAAGTTGTTTTTTTATTACTTAAATACCTGATGTTTGTATTGTTTATTGATAATTTGCATACTACATACTTATATTTTGTATATTAATGTAGTGGCAAGCACTTTTTTCTGTATCACAGTTTTCTAACTAGCACAGGAATTTGGACTCAATTGTACCAAACATAACAGTTTCTTATATGTATAAATAAGTATAAAATAAACAAATATAAATATAAAATAGTTAGTAGACATCTGCTAAGATCGGATTTTTGAACAGAGCTAGATTAACGAAGTCTAAGGTCTATAGGCAATTATAAACAAATAAAGTCGCGGGAAACAGCTTGTTAAGTACAGTTAATGAGTAAAACTTGACTGAATTATAAATTATTATTGTACTTTATTGTGAAAATTTTTCATACTCAGCAATTCATGTACTACATTTTCAGGTTCCCGAAAATATCATCTACGGGAATCTGCCGTCACAGATTCCCCTGCCCTTGGACACAGTGCATCCGAACTTGCCAGTGAGACCAATATTGAAGAAGGATACTGTTTATAAGGTAGGATACACTATTTTGGTTAATATAGAAGGAAAAAAATATATTTGACACAAAAACACGCTGTTCATAGATTCAAAGAGCCTCGCACGAACATTCTCGAGAGTTTTACTTACTTTTACGTTCGAAACGAACGTCAAATGAAACATTAATACTATCTTTTTACACAACTTACTTGCTAAATATTGCTAGCACGAAATGAGAACTCCCACGTATCGAATCCTCGACGTCATTTAGAAAAGTTTTGCTTTTCTACATGACGTCGAGGATTTGACGTTTCGTTTCGTACGTAAAAGTAAGTAAAACTATCGAAAATTTTCCTTCTAGGCCCACAGTAATAGACATGACGACTGTAATCAAAATCATTTGAGTTATGTATTTATCTGATAAAATAATATGCATATAAAGTTTAACAAACGTATTTATTTTTATATTGCGAGCCAGATTAATAAATATTAACAAGAAAAGAAACTAAAAATACAACAATCCGCCATGACAGCCAAAACACCCAGCAGAACGTATGACCATACAGTATACTATAAGTGTGTTCCAATAAGCGATCGCAACGTTTTAAAGTGCTCATTCAGATATTCAAAATTTGACTTGGTGACGCTAGCGGAACGCACGGTTAACATAAAGTGACGTCATGACAACTTCGAGTGCTATGGATTGAATTTTAGAAACGTTAATTTCTATAGAAATATTAAAATTTTTGTCAATACTTGAGAACATTATAAACTTATTTTTCAAAATTTGTCGTCATGCCTAGGACTAACATTCCCATTTAGAAGCGTTGCCGGCCGCTATGTAGTTCGTTTGTACAAATTGTACCCTTTAAGGGATGAAATGGGGGTTGACTGTTTGTACGAAGGGTTATCTGGAAGTTCTTTATTTAGAAACAAGACATATTTATCTTGCCTTGGATTCGGACAACGTGGCAGGTAACAGCTAATATGAAATATCTGTTTTTTTTTTATTATTTTATTTTAGGCAACAACAGATTACAATATTATTTAACGAAAAATACTTATTATATAAACATTTTGAACTTATTGCAACCCTATAATATGGTAGGACAACATAACAAAGGTTTATTTTACATATAAAAAACACATCTGCGCGACTTAATTGTACAAGACAGGAAAGACAGTCTGACTGTTTCCAGGAAAGACCGTCGGGAATAGAACCCCCTGGCGTGCCGCCCGGCCCGCCTCCCATATATCTATATAAGCGACGATATTGGGGAAATGAGTTAAATTAAAATATGCTATTCTCACGGTGGAGCCAGGCAGACCTCAAAGTTTTTGTACATTTTTGTTCGTAAAGACTACAAAGTCCCGGCCACACTTCATGTCGGTCAAAAGAAGCCATGCCTGGCGTCGGCATCGGGCGGTGTCACGGCGCAAAGCTTGCCGAATTATTACAGAGTATGAAATGAAGACGCTTCCCAGCGTTGCACGCGCAGATCTTTCAAACTCCGCAACGGATTTTAATGCGGTTTCAATTCAAGTAGAAGGTTTAGGTTATAACATTTATGTTAAAGAAGATAAAAGCCGAGAGTATCAATTATTTTTAGCGAGACGTTGAAAAAATTTTGAGCGTTTACGTCGCGTGCGCTGGCTAAACTTTACGAGATAAAACAAAATAATTTTCTACGAAATTGTAAATCTTAAAAAGATCTATAATACATCTATAAAATCCACGATGCCACATGCCCATCTCCTAGGCATAACCCACAGGAACCATTTTTATCTTCTACATATTACAAAAAAAAATAATGAACTATTTACGCAGCTATTTTAAGAATACTGTATTAATCCTTATCTATATTTAAATACGCTAGATACTTTGTACATTTTATGTAGATCAGAAATGCTCTTTACAGCATATCGTTAAAATGAGAATATGAGAGATTTAAAACGCGGTGGCAGAGCGGGCCGGCGGCGGGCGCCCAATAGAAGGCGCTATCGTTTCATTTAAAATAGGCCACCGTTCGGGCAGGACAACGTCTGCCGAGTCCGCTGATAATATGTGAATGCGCAACGAATAAAAGTACGGAATAGATATACAAAGACTATGGTGACTCACTAACTGTAGTGCAATCTGCGACCTGCTCTGCGGCTACGGCACGCCGCCTTAGCCGCCAATACGTAAGGGCGCCAAGTTGGCGGCCGCGCTCGGCGACGGCGCACGAGTAACTGCGCGAGGCTCGCTCCCTGCGGGCAGTTTATATTTTATTCGCATAGTTTGATTGAGCGCAGCCCAATCGAAGAACTACTTACAGTTGATGAAAAGATAGCTGCCCTAAAAATATCGTAATTATATATTTTTTTAAATACGGAGTATTGCAATGGCTAGTTATTCCGGATTCGACGCCATTTACACGTTAAAACTCGTAGAAGACTGCGACACACTGGCCTCGATGTTTTCCACCGTGGACTCCCGTATACGTATGTACGCGTTTGTAATAACCTATTGTGTTTATTTGTTTTATGTACTGTCGTATGTGATGCAATGATCAATTTAATATTTTATTTTTGTAATTTTTGATTTATAACAGTAATCGTTTGTACTTATGGAATAATAAAAAAAATTTATTTTTCAGTATGGCTCTGTTGAATTTTGTAAATTTCTTGATGAATTAATAATGAACTTAAAATAAATTATTATGAATGTACAAGTATTTTTGTTATCCACACCGACGACGTTCTAAATTTTGATATGAATCTAAATGCTAGAGATCACCCGCTCGTCGAAATGCAGTCTTAAATCTTTAATTTAACATATCATAATTTAAAACTTTTAAAATTCTATTCTATCTATTGTTCTAGATGTAATTGTCAAATAGAACAATAGGTACATAACAGAAAAATAAGAACAAAATACATACGGCTGACATGACTGCGCTTTGACAGCATCCAATAATAAAATATACATACATGCGTGTATAAATCAAATAATACAAGTGTTGATGTTGTGTATATATATATATATATATATATTACTAACAGACCCAACAGATGAGTTGTCCGAATGATGGCTCGTCTGCAATAGCACTTCAAATATTTTTTAAATCCGCTTATTAGCGGATTTAAAAAATAAAAATTTCTTTATACAATTGATCTCGCTCACTGTTACCTGTCTCTATGTTCAAGTTTTCACTGCCGTGGGCACTCTCGGTGTACCCCTTTACTTTTTTATCTCTATTAAAAAGCGACGCCATTTGTTGGAAGTAATTCTACGTTTTTCAGTCTTTTTTAATATCCTTTTGAAATTATCTTTTTTTAAAGCTCTGAAATAAGGGGAATAAAAAACAACAGTAAGTAATGAAATTCTATTATAGGGGCCTAATTTAATTTTCTAATTGATTTTTATTTAACCATTTTTTTCTTCAATAAAAAGCTTACATAATCCTACAGTGTCTACTAAGCTGACTGTTTTAAACTCTAAAAGCATACAAATTATATTTGCAAATGCTGCCCGGACCCTTTTGGTCCATTTTTAGACCTCACTCTCTTAGATATCAAGTGACTGTACTGGAATCATGGTTTAGATTCATTATAATGATTGTTTAAGTGGCAATATCCAATCGAAAATCGAAATCTATGATCGAAAACTATTATTGATATTTCTTCAGTAAGTACTTCATATCTAAAAGTAATTTTTATAAAACACGATTTAACAAAAGAAATATCGAGCAAATCACGGTCGGGTTCGGAAAAGCGCGTTTATAACTTTTATTTTAAAAGTTAGGGACACAAAAAGTTAACATACTAGAAGTTGAATAGAATTAATCCGAACAAAGTTGCGGGCTCACGCACAGTTAATAATTTTATAATGCAACACGTTATACACTTTTAAAATCCGACACCGAAAAGGTTATTCATTTTGGCCAAATTTATTAAAATTAGAATTGTCAAGTACACACGCAATATAAAAATGGAAAGCCATTTGACAAAGCTAACATACTGAAATTTATTGTTTAAATATGTCATATTCGAAGAATGCTAACAAATTAATTGAAAAAAGTGGATTAGACACACAAATACCCGACGGCAATGAGGACAAAGGTATCTTTTTTTCTTAACATACAGACCATCAGATTAAATTATCAGAAAATACGTGAGAAATATGTTTTAAATTAACAATTACGGCCTACGAAAATAACAAAATGAATGCAACAAAAATTTGATTTTCTGCTTCTATTTATTAAAACCGTTGCATACTCGTAGGGTATCGAGACCTATGACAAAGCACTACTCGCCGGGCTTGCAGTAAAATGGCCAAACGCATACATCAAGGTCATGTCACTCACAAATACATCTGCTCTTGTTGTGATCGATTTCATTGTTTTATAAATACTTTTTATAATAATATATATAGAAAGAATTAAACGTTTCTTTCACTCTTTTGTAGGTGAAATTAATTGTGAGACGAGCGAAAGCTGCACCTATGCTGGTAAAAGTACAAAATTTCCTAAACAACGTTTTTTAGCTTTATCGCTATTGTGCTATAAAATCAGGAATTAGTTTGTAAAGACAGGTAACACTACAGAATTCCAAAACAAGAAAACTAAGTTTTGCGTTTACCTTTTATAAGCAGATATACAAAAATAAACTCTGTT
The DNA here is from genome assembly GCA_024363005.1 of Charaxes varanes. Lineage (NCBI taxonomy): Eukaryota > Metazoa > Arthropoda > Insecta > Lepidoptera > Nymphalidae > Charaxes > Charaxes varanes. Next base: position 12,982 of record JANCMC010044064.1, on the reverse strand, counting down.
GAAAAATTCCCATAGAATCTAATTAGATGGGACAAAAACCAAACAGAAACCAAACCTATGTCCCATTTAATTGTATTCTATGCGACTTTTTCACAGGGAAGCTGTTTTTCTTTATAATATTAGTTTGGGTTGGATCAACAAATAGGAAATACATTCAGTTAGATAATTTTTCAGTGACTGTATCAAAAAAATCTGCAACAACGGGCGAAGAGGCTTCAATCCTGTGTGCGGGTCAAAAATCTTTTATCAGCATTCATTCTACTGACCAACTCTGCCAGTTGCCAGAGATTGAGAACCCAGTAGATCTAGACCAGTGTAACGTTGAAGTGTTAAGTCTTAATGAAGTGTTTCCATCGACTTCGGAAGAAAGTTTCTCTAACGACGAGGAATCTCCAATCCGTAGAAAGAGGCATAACAAGAAAGGAACGCAGAAACTGCACAACGATACGACTAGATCTAGTTATATGCCGACAAATAGTAAGTCTTCCACCGTATCGGGGAGGCATAAGGATGTAATGGTCAGTCAAGCACCCGTTCATTCGGATTTTAATATACCAAAAAACACTTTACATGTGATGGGCAGTAACCCCGGAGAACCAAAAATGTCATACCCAGACCCGGTTAAGAAAATGTCAAAAACTGTAAGCTTTAGTTTTTAATATTGTGTAACTTTATTTCATAAACAGACTGATGTCCAAACGCATAGCCTAGCACACAGCAAAAGTTTCAATTCTATATACACTGTATTAGACTTATTTAACTATAACCGTTATTTTTTTTAGGTATTATTAAATAGTCAGGGTTCTTGTAGCGTCGAATAAATATTAGGGAACACTTTCATGTGGGCAAAATTAGTCCCTAGAAATATCAGTTCTCAGGAGGGTATTCTACTCGTGTTACTATCCTATTCTTATAAGTTTTAATTAAACTTATTTTCAGATAAACGGGCAGTCCCTACAAACCAAAGCAACATGTTGAAAATGGCAAATGAGTTTTATTATGCCGGAGCCAGATATAGCTTCATTTGAATGATCGTTTCAATGATTATGTAGTGTGGCGGGCGACTCTGTGTAGCTGTATAAAGTTTTATAGTACTTTGTGGACTTCAAGGACATAATTGTACAAACACTTTGAGCTATCTCTGGCTCCGGTATTACATTAAAGACTTCAGAATATCTCTATACGCACAAATAAATTATTTTTTCATGCGCACCTACTATGATAGTAGGTATTCAAAACGTATAAGACTACAACCATGATAATTCCAAAGGTATAGAGCAGCGGTCAGCAACGCGTGTCCCGGACATGTGGCCTGCGACCCCTCTGATTGTGGCCCGCGGCTGTTTTATAAACGACGATCTATTTCTTATAAACAAATAATAATTAGTTAACATTATATGAGTGTAAAGTTCTGTGGTATTATGCTAATATTTAGCATTTTTAATATTGCTTCCCTATATAAATAGATAACTAGACACCTGTTTCCACATAATCCTTTGAAAAGTGTGGCCCGCCGGGATCTAATTTGTTAACGATGTGGCCCTTGCCTTCCAAAAGCTTGCCGACCCCTGTTATAGAGTCGTAGAAGCGGACTTGTACGCCCTCTTTTTGTACTGCGATTTCAAATGCGCACCGCTCGATGATCGGTCCAAGTAATGATATAATTTAGACATGATTCACTGTATAATTGTTTATTTATTTTTATTTATAGTAACGTATAATATGAAGTCATATCCTACTCGTAGTCCTATTTCTCTATAACAAAATTCTATCATAGAATAATGGTCTGTTGCTCACTACGTAGGGATAAACAGGTATCTTGTAGCCGTTTTATCAATGTGTAATAAAACGGCTATAAGATACCTGTTAATCGTAAACTGCACAGCTTTATCGATGCGTTTGGATGGACTATCGCTCATTTCGGTAGTTCTTCGTGTCTTATAGGAACGTTCGATTTAACTTCACAGTTTTTTCGCAACACTTTATAGATACGTGTATAGCAGCCATTATATATGACTATTATGGAATTATTTAGATATAGTCGTAAAACAGCCATTGCAAGTTTTCTATAAAAAAAAATTGAAATTAATTTATAACAAACTCAAAGAAAGAATTTGTTATAAAATTTAAAAAAAATAGTTTTACATTATCGCGTAGTTATTTTTTTATATTAATCTGAATATTTATACGGCTCTGTAAATCTACGTTTTTGACATATCGCTTTATACGTAAATGATTAACTAAATTAACCGCAGTCGTATAATAAGATTCTTATGTATTTTCTATTTTATATATTATTAAGTATTTTCCTCTGAATTCAGATGAAAAAGTTTCTCCGTAACATAGACAAGCACAAGAGCGAGCAAGCGAACAAAAGCAGCGAGAAGGCGATTAGCAAATTAACGACGATGCGCGGTATTTTAAAAGATGGCCGCTGCGGCCCAGAGTGCACCGGAGATTCGTCCGTCCATGACACGGAACAGACCGATAACGCAAGTTAGTATATTCCCGAAAAGAGACAACTGACGTAAATGGATGAAAGTATTAGTATATTTTTCGTTTACTCGTGTATTTTTATCTATAGTTTTAGTTCGTTATGATGAGATTTCTGATTCGTCCAAATTATCAAAATTGCCTGTTAGGCAAATGAAAAAACCTATCTACATGTGTGCTTTAACGTTATATTTCTTACTCTATTGAAGTACGTTATATCGGACTATAATCTCACACAAGAGATATTTGTGTTTAATGGCTATAGATGAATTCTCCTATCATAGAATATTTCACCGTTTGCCAAAAACATACGGCCAGAGTTTATCTGTGGTTTAAATCACAAATGTGGGTACTGCTAATATGTATGTCCATCTAAACTTTTATAAACAAGTATTGAATAGTTTAGCGTTGCGTAGCCCATCTTGCTTATATGTAGATATCTCCGGTTCATTCCTCGTGGGCACAGTTATAGGGGCTGTCACGTCTAGTGATGGTGTTGTTGTCGCGTTTCGTTCGGTTTGTGCGACTTCCCGGTGGCCTAAACTCGTCATCAAAGGCCGGCAACCCATCTACGAGCCTCCTATACGTACTCTCTATAATTTTATATTTTTTTTTACAAGTACTTTGTGTTGTAAATAATTGTGTACCTATATATAAATGCTGAAGGTCACGCGTAACGAAATTATCGACAACGGCGGGACGTATAAAGATGAAATTTGGCAGGAAGGTGGCCAGATTATAGAGGCAGAGTTATCCCAATTTCGCGCGGACGAAATCGCGGGAAACAGCTAGTATAATGAATACAAGCTGAAGAGTTTATTTGCTTCTGTGAACACGTTAATCTAAGGAACTACTGGTCCGAATTGAATAATTATTTCTGTGTTAGATAGCGAATTTATCGAGGAAGGTTATAGACTATTTATTATCACGCTAAAATGTTTCACCTAATTTTACGCGCACAAAATGGCGGGTAACGACTAGTATAATTATAAAATTGTTGCAAGATAAAGTAAGATCGCGCAACTCACCTGTAAGAAGATATATAGCGAGTTGTGTATCGATATAAGCTCCGTATATCCGATTAAATTTGGCATGATGTGTCTTAAAAATGGCAGAAAATTTAAAATGCCTCCGCTCATATCAACAACTTTGAAACATTTCGTTATAAGATCACAGAGATATTTTAGTTGTTCATCTTTCAAGTCGTATCTGAAAAAGGAACCTTCACTTATAGAAGTTCATAGCTTTTTATAATAATCTCTTATATCTAAAATAAGGTAACTATGCAGTTTCGTTACTTACCCCCAAAAATACATATCTTTTTATTTTTTTGTTCTAGCAGTTGTTGTTTGCACTCTACTTACTAATATTCCGCCAGAAGAGGCTGAATTCATTTTTTTTTGTAAAATTTTCGTATTATGAATGCTATAATGGGGCATTTTGAGGCATTTCGACGTTAATGTTAACATTATACATACACATACATATACAAGGATTTCTGTATTAAAATAAAAAAATACCCGCAATTTATTTAAGCTAGTTTTAAAACGTAGAATAATTGTTAGTGTTTAAAAATCACCTTATAGTGTGATGTATCAAATAATCTTTCTTTCTTTTCTTTCAAATTTTTTATTATTTCTTTTCTTCCTATCCACTTCTAACCTATCCGTAACAGAGTTACGTTTCGCGCGGAATGGCAGCCTTCCACGACGGAATATCAATCATTAGAATGCAAACAACAACTTCGAAATGAAGAAGAAAAAAATACATGTACTTTTGGGAGAAGTTACCAAACTGTTTATTTACCAGAAGTAATCATATATTTAAGAATAATTTATATCGAGAGTGGAATATAGAAAAAGGTATTGCTTGAGACGGCACGTATTGTGAGGAAGTTTCACAATCTGGAGCCCTAACCACCGGTTGCTTCGGTCCTAGCCCCGCTTCCGGTGGACATCTATTTTTTAAATATTTTATACTAATATATATATATATACATATATTGTAGAATACGTGTGTTAAATAAATGATAGAGAATAAAAATATGTAAGTATATTGTATTTGTTTATTTCAGCCTTAAGAACAGTACGAAGGTCTGTCTGTCATATCCTTGTGAAATCCTACATAATATGTAGATATCACATAAGGAGATGCCCGGTTTTAATGCCAAAAGGAAGGTATGGACAGCCCTAAAGATTCTGGACCAACCATGAAAATCGAATCACTACCCTTACAAACGGGGACTAATAGATTCACCACAATATTATGTTACCCCATATACCATCCGTGACAGTAGTATCCGCATCCTTTCTCTCCTCCCCATCTACCTTTATATCCCTTTTCTCCATCTTTTTCCCCTACTCCTGACATTCTAATTAGAGGTAGCGCCGCGCTTGAATTCGAATTGAGCCGGCGCGTCCGGGTACCAGTACCTCTTTCTCACATGAGATCGGCGTGAAGTGGCGGCAATGCTGTCACCCGGTCGCAGCCAGAGCAACTTAACTTAGCGATGAACTCAAATGCCGACCACTGATTAGGCCACGACCTCCTCAAATTGTTTTCTACGATATCTAGAAATAAATATGTCTCGTTGCCCAACGGTATCCTTTGTAATAAACCTTACAAAAAAAGGAAAAGTAAGGCATTTGCGATACGAGAGCTATAATTCTTTGGGCCATTTTTACCCCAAACGGTTCGAAACGGGTCTGATTGATGCTAAATGTGTTCAAATGGACCCACGTCGATGGATGTGTGCCATATATTTGATATTTCCGCTCATCTGACACCAATAACGATGATACAACTTCATAATCCGCGATGGATAACGTATATCACTTGTTTCATAACTTGAATTTTTCATTTTACTCTCACCTACTTTTTTGAACCAAAAATCAATCCTGCATTTCCATCATGAATCGCGATAAACTTTAGGATAGTAATGTGTCAAAGAGAGTGTCAAGACAAGCTTATTTAGATGGGTTCCGTACCTGATTACACGATAAAGGTATTTGTTATGTAACTCCAAAAAAAAAATTTCCCAATTTCGATCAAAATTATTTTCCTATAAAGTTTTTAGCACGTCCTATCAATGTGAAGAGTTTCAAGTGTCTACATCTAATAGTTTAGAAATCCAAGGGGAGGACACCTTGCGGGCGGAAAGACGGACAGACGGACGGACAGAGCGAAAGTATAAGGGTTTCTTGTAAGACTACGTAAGCCTAAAAACACTATCACCTAGAAAATATACGACAGAAGTTAAAAAAAAGAATAATCATACCGCATCCTTTTTTCTGGACCTTAAATTATAATTAAGCTCACGAAATAACCGAATCCGTACCTACAAAGGTGTGTTCACGGCCAAAGTTGAACAATAAACTTCACTTTGCTCCATCAGAAAGTGATTTGTGAACATCATAAACAAAGGATGCTCTATAAATAAAATTAAAACGCAATAAATTGCTAGACATGGGCGGTGGGTAATGACTGAGTGCTTTGGAAGAACACCTGCTTCTTGTGGATTTTGTTTGCACTCCCTTTGTGTAATGGCGTGTTACTTATTGCCTGTAACTTCACTCGTATAAAATAATGATATTGTAAACCGCTATAACCCACATCAGGACTTAGGAAGCGGTAAGCTCCAAAGAATGTGTTATTTTTTATAGATTAGGTCTTCCGCAGAGTATAGAAGGTCATTGATTGAAAATTGTTTGCTGTTAAACACTTTAACTTCGCTAAAGTAGATAATATAGTGCCGAGAAACAGTCCTGCCTTTAAGCAATTAGCGTTACAAAAATGACAATATTAATGAAGTTGCTAATTCATATAAACATATATGAAAATAGATCCCTGTTTCCCTTGGTCACGGATAACCTGCTGGACCGATTTCGCTAATTCTTCTTTTGTTGAGTTTGTTATTATGAGGAGAAGGTTCTTCTGAGAGAAAAAAAATGAGAAAATTGCGCGGAAATTTAAAAATTTAAGAATGCTTAACCACCATATAAAATTATTTCTAATACAACGGGGATGGGGATGGAAACGGGGGTGGGAATATTCAAAGATTATGGAATGAAGTAAATAGTAAGTAACCCGACGTTTGGGCATGACAACGTCTGCGGGTCCACTATTAATAGACAGAAATTCAACATTTATCATAAATTGTATAAATTTTACCACAAAATAAACGATGCGTGTACCTCTCATTTCACATTTTACTATTAACCTTACACGTATGCCTACATTTTCATTTAAAACAACTTTATTATAATTTCGATTCCATTGCACGCGGCTTAACCAAGAGGGGTAGCGTGAGGCCAATAATAACAAATCCGCGTGTGACTTACGACCCGCGCCGAACCCCAAACAAATTATTAACGCGTTGTTTTTATTAAGTGTTCATTTCCACCCGCTTTGCTCGCCAATAATTCCCATTTTACGACCCATACAGCCTTCGTTGTTCATTTTGACCGTCATGGTTAATATTTCTTCAATCCGGGTAAGGTGTAGTTCGTATGTAGAAACTTCACTAGCGTGAGTTAGAATTTGTATGGCACGCGTTAGCGTTTATCCCACTATGACATTATTGACAGTGTCGACGTCGCAGTCGTCGACGTAGATCCCGCCGCAGGAGGAGCCGTTGCCGCCGTCGCCGCAGCTGCCGTCGTCGTCGTCGTCGTCGCCGTCGCCGCAGCTGCCGTTGTCGTCGCCGTCGTTGATAGTGTTGGCAAGTCGAAAAAAATTACAAATTATAATTTAAATTGGTGGTAATGAGCAAAAACTTTAATATGTTTGCCTGTTTAATGGTTCTTTTCATGATTAAAAATATTTTCAAACCCCATTTTCATTTGTTTTTATCGTCGTTACTGATTGCCTGTATATTTAGAATACATGAAGCGAAAACCTTCAGTACTATTTTAGGAAAATTGCATGGCAATTGCAAAAAAAATTGATTCAATTTTAGAGTGATGACATATAGCCATTTCTACATAAATGGCCTATCACAACACTAAAAGAATTTTACAAATCGAGCCAGTGTTCCCTGAGGTTAGCGCGTTAAGGCAAACCAACATAATCTTCAGCTTTATATATTAGTATAGACGGTGTGCGAATGTTAATATTTTTATAAATATGCAGTAATAGATTAAATTATTAAAATAAAACCTCACGCACACCAATGCCAAAGGGTTTACATACACATTTGTATACATTTTACTCTAAGATTGTTTTTCAGTTAAAACTTTTAACACAAGCATGATGGGCAGTCACAACGACCCTTTTATATTAATTGTCAAAAATAACAATGTCGCTACACGAAGAATTTAAATTTTGCATTTAGCTTTAAATGGATATAAAATACGCAAATCTAGAGATTTGTGGACGAATTTCGACCAACCGGTTATCTCTAGTTTTAAGTAATTCGGTTTAAATGTATGACTGAGCATTATTACGTTTGACAGCCTGTTTCGATTGATGTATTTTTTTTTTTTTTGTAAAAATAAGCGTGAATAAAGCCTTGGATAATATTTGAGAATGGACTTTGCTAGTTTATTTTTGGAATTTCCAAAAATAAACTGAAAAAGGAGGACTTATTAAGCTCTCGTGTTTTTTTTTATTGTTGTCATTGTATTATACTCCACGGGAGGCAAGTCTTTATCGTTTCACGATTTTAAAAAATAATACAACCCGCGTTGACGCTGAGATGGGTCCGCTGTGGGCCTAGTACGAATATTTTCATCCTAAGTAAAGTCGTCTCGTCGACTTATTTTGGTTCGAAAGAATCGTGCTAGACCCTCAGTTGACGTTGAGTTTGGCAATTAAAGTACAATAAACTGCCAAGAAATGTTCGTGCTAGGGGTATTTAGGGGTGTGAACCTCTAAGTACCCCTAGCATGTAGGGGACGGTAGACGTTTGCGGTGCCATTTGTTGACACGAACTTAATTCGCTTTTGCAACTGACACGATCCAAGTCCTAGAGAGAAAGCCGCAGGATCGCTTTGATCCTACGCCCGTATTTATACTAGTGTCAATTGTTTAAATTTCAGGACATAACATACTAAAGTTTCACCCACATTGCTTGTTTAAAAAGTTTATGTGGAAGAATTTGTATGCTCGTCATCAAAAACGCGACAAAAGTCAGACACATATAAGTAGATATAAATATATAGAGGACTGTATGACACAAGGACGATTGTTCCTAAGGTAGACAACTTAATGCCTGTATTATAAGTCACAAACGCCTGTTATACATGTAACTACCGCTACATAATGAGATGGAAAAGATGTCGAGTGGAAAAAGGTTACACCAAAGCAAACTAGATGGCGCTGTACGGATGACGACGACTACAGTACAAACACTGAAAATCTCCATACTAACCAACTCAGGCTAGCGAGCTTTCTACTTACCATTACAATATATAGACCTTCCGACGAACAACTGTCGGCGAGGCGCGGCCGCCCTGGGCGACTCCAACTAGCCCGGACACGAAGGGCAGATGACGTCCTGTCTGATTAATGGCCAGACGAAAAGTCCAGTATGAATGCTAATTATTTGGAGTATATCGAAGCTCCCGTCTAAGAACTTAGCCACACAAACTGCGTTTTCCGTGGATTGAATCAAATCCTCTTGCGTGCTTGTGTCAGGGCAGGAAGGACACTATAGATGCTCCATTTATTGAGGAACTGGTGTCATCCAAGAATTCCCACCTGAACAGTTTATCTGTCCTACAGCGAACCTGTCTTGTGGTAGGGATTTAGGCGACGGATTCTTGGAGACTGGGACATAGGAGTGAAATCTTAAATATTTTCAAATCATACCACACATTCCCTAATTCTTCAAATTTATCTTTCAGTGACAAGGGCGCTATGATAAAGCTCCATTTCTGAATTGTTTTTTATACCCATATGGATTTCTTACCGTTATACTCCATAATTTAGATCGACGCAATCATTTCCGATAATATAAATATGTTATTTTCGAAAATCTGCACGGATGTAGATATATTAGTTTCTAACGAACGCTTAAAGATAAACTAACAGCTTATACGTACTGTAATTACAGCTATAGGGCTATTTCATATTAAAATTATTCGTCACTCTTTTACTGGTTAAAATAATAAACATCAAAAATAACGGGTAATAAATACAATGAAATTTTATACGTAATGACTCAAACAAAACTCTTAATGAAGTTATAGTTTTTTTCAAATTCACGTAAGTCTACTTATACTATCCGAAAAGACTGTCTTGGTATTTTGTAATTTTTTTTTTAATATTAAAAGTTAATTTTATAGAAGTACGAGGTTTTTAATAGATTAAAAATTAGTAAAATAGACATTATGTTTTTTAATTTTATTTATGTACCAATAAAAATATATATGACAACAATAAGGACAATTAGTGTACAATGGATTAACTTATCCGTAGAAGAGATCTCTTCCAGTTATCCTTGAATGTAGGAGAAATAGTTAAGAGTGAAAAAGGTGTAGGTGCTAAAGAAGTTTTACTGGATAAAACACTAAATGAATGAGTATAAAACAAGGGCAAAACGTGAGGCTTCCAAATTCGACGGTCGTCGATTAGAAATTCAAAGTTAAGGATAAAATATCACGCCTTAGTGATCAATCAAGCAGAATCAAGATATAAAGCCTTTCTACGTATGCCAGTAAATTGAATTATATAATACGTGGTTGAATTATATAATAAGTATATCATAAGTGTCTACTACTCCGAGAACTTTCAAAATCCAATTACTAATAAAAAGAAATGTGTAAATAATAGCCAATAACGCAAAAATGATCACACATTATTTTTATCGCAAGATTGTTTATTAAAATTACATTTTCACTTTTTCAGCTTATTCCCACTTGACTTTTACCGTCCCTTTCCCCACATCCATTACCCCAGTGAGAGCAATATATTTTATAAAAAATACATACTTATTTATCTTTATAAAGAAGGCGTAGAAGAGATGAGCGTCATCGCATTCGCATTTGAGCCAACTCCAGTGAGTTGACAAGTTACCGAAAAATACAACAAATTTTATTATAATTACAATTGAAACAAAAGTATCGTTTCGTCGCAAATTGACAGTTGCCCCTTTAGTGTCAATTTAGTTTAGACAAATCTTCATTTAATTCTTAGAACGGAACACCAAATCTCAAACGCATCGATAGAAATGCGTTTAATAGGAGATGATTGCGTAAGAGTGCAATGTGCATGCTATATTGAAGCATTACAATGTCTAATTAAAGGTTCGTAGTATGTGGGTCGGGAGAATCACGTACATATATTCGGAAGAATTTCACGTACTACCTACGAATATATTTGAAGCCTGACCGCTCTCAGTTTTCAAATCCTGACTTCGTGGGGCTATCGTTGTTGCCACTCCTAACGCAAGCATTTAAATGTAGAGGTAACGAGACTTAAACATATTTGAATATCTATACATTTAAAAATCAATCGTTGTTCGTTAATGTCAGTCTCTCCCTCTAGTAAGGTATGGACTGAAATCCGCAAGGTACCCGGTTCAAGCCCCACCGCCGTTGGGGTATTGTCGCATCCACTCCTAATACAAGCTTTTAATTTAAGCTCAGTAGGAAGGGAAAAGGGAATATTAAAGGCAAATATCACACTTACTAAGCAGGTTAACAAACGAAGGAATAGACGTGTTAGTTTATTGGTTATTCCTAGACCAAGAACAATTCATTTCGCCAAAAAATCGCTAACTTTTGAAGGAGCACAGCTTTACAATAAACTTCCTATACATATAGTATATCAAGTTTATTGTAAAGCTGAATACATATAGCATGAATATATAAAGACGCATGCATTCACTCAATACATTCAAAATTTTCTTAGCAAAACATCTAACCTCAAAACTATGAATGTATTGGGTGAATTATGAACGAACGATATGGAATAACTGTAAATTAACCATATTCTTAAGTAAAGTGACTGTATTGTCATATTAAGAACAAATATCTTTCAACCAGAATATTAGACAGATCTAATATTCTTTAAAGAAAAGTTCATAATCTCACTTCGTGTCTGTAAGAGTCATAACCTTTTTTTCGAATCCGAATAAGAATTTGAATAAAAGAATTTGAATTAAAAGGCGGACGGCAGCCCAGATGACGTGGACTACTTGGAGACCTGGAAGGGCATGGAGGATGCCAAATCCCTGGGCCTGGCGAGGTCGATCGGGGTGTCCAACTTTAACGCCACTCAGCTGGACCGCCTCATATCCAACTGCAAGATATGGCCGGTGGTTAACGAATTCGAGGTAAGTCAAATCTGTCATCAACATTCATAGCCTCAGTAACTCAGTTGTAGACGAGCTGGATTGGAATTCGTCGTATACCCGGTTCAAACCCCGTCGTCTTTGGGACATTGTCTCACCCACTCCTAACACAAGGTTTTAATTTAAGCTTAGTAGGAGGGGAAACGGGAATATTAGATCATTAGACTTGCCTGTACAGTACTTTTCTCAAATAATGCGCGGAAATTAAACTAAGTAGTACAATTCAGAGCTTTTATTTGAAATGGGAAATGGGATGGAAAAATTTATTAAAACCAAAGACGAAGTTAACGAACAACTAATAGCAATTTTTACGCGCCAAAATATTTCTTTTCACTAAAAAGCTCTCTATGTGCCAGTTCGAAATTTAAATTAAACCTTTGATAAGTTACCTCTTTGGCCGCCATGTTGCGGAGTAGATCGTTCCATTTTTAAATTACACTACAAATATGATTTATATGGATTTTCATACAACTATTGCCGGCCGCTGCTCGACCGGTACAGCAAGTTCAAATTCAAATTTATTTATTGCGAACTTGGGTTACACAAAGCTAAAAAGTACATCCAAATATCGCTTATAAGCAATATAAGTTTACCTTTAAAACCAATTAAAACTTTAGCAGTACACTATGCAATGGAAACCTGAAAATACTAATTTAATAACAGTCACAATGCAAGTTTAGTTTGAAGTTAAAAATAACATTAAAGATTTTAGATTTAAGACTCACATCAAATCAAATCTTTTTTGCGAATTTGGGTTTTTTGCACTAGGTCTTATAGCTAAAAGAGTTCAATTTATCTCGAAGAAGGTTGTCAAAATAATTCTCAAATTGCCATATATATATAATTGATGTCAAATGACAGTCGGTTATTTTAACTGGTCCGATAGGCAAGCCCTCAGCAATTTAAGGAACCTGGTACGAAACCGGGATAACGGATCGAGAAGATGGACCCAAGAGCTGTCCTTTTATTTCATTACCTACCGCTTTGAAATGAAGAATATAACATGGTCACGTTAGACATTCTCTAAATATAATTTACCAGCGTCTGCATTTCCGAACGGATACGACTTAGGGACCTTCAAGAAAAGAGCATACTTATTTCTCAGAGGCCGGCAACGCATCTGCGATCCCCCTGGTGTTGCAGTTGTCCATGGGCGTCGGTAGTCACTTAAGAGTACCGCCTGCTCTTTTGCCC
>JANCMC010044050.1:113784-247063 GCA_024363005.1 Charaxes varanes | reverse complement strand
TTTAAGTCGTTTTTTAATAGGTATAAATAAATCATAGTTGGTGACGTACGGTCGTACCTTTTCAATAAGGTATAGCAGACATTATTTTCAAGGTTCCTTCAGTCATTGGCTGACACCCAAATAAGTCTTGTGTGGTTTTTGCTATTGTCTCTGATGTCATCTCTAATTGTGACCAATAATTTAAATAGTAAGCGAAAATAATACAACGAAGCGCGGGAATCTGCTTACGTTGGTACAATTGTAATATTAAAATTTTAAAAATATATTAAGTTCATTCAAATCTAGGTTGATGGCTTTTGTCTATGCCAATTGGGCACAATCAGTTTACGTAAGAAGACAATAGAGGAGATTGTAAAAAAAAAGATATCTATAAATACATAAAAATGACGCACGATAACGAATATATAAAAATATTCTTCGTATATATGTATAAAAATCACGCGTGAACGGGTGGACCGATTTCGCTAATTTTTTTTTTGTTGTGTTTGTTAATGTCAGGAGGATATTCATATTAAAATTAGAAAATTTATAAATACTTAACCACAATATTAAATTATTTCTCGGACAGGAACAGGTACAGGAATAACGGGAATAATATTATAGGATAATAGAATATAGAAAATATTATCGTACAATAAATTCACAGAACGGGTTAGCTATGTTTGTACCAAAAATAAATATTTGTCCGAATAGCAAATCAAAGAGCAATTAGCCTTTGCGAGATCAAACTTTTGCTTATTGTCCAATAAAATAAAAAAAATTTGTTTGTTTCTTATGCTGGTAGCCTTGACCATAGTGTTGGTTGCAAGAAGTTATTACTAGTGGACATAGATGATTAAACATCGATGTTTACAGTAGAACTAGTGGTGAATAACGGGTCAGTGCAATGTTCGCACGCTTCTCGATGAAGTTTACACAACGGCTTTGATGCCGTCATCGGGCTGTTAAATGCCATCGTATATGTTTACATATGAAGGTTAATGCTATCCTACTTACATATAAAACGTTTATTTAGATATAGTTTTATTTTTATTCAGAATAAACAACGGTACATAAGCAATAATTACCTTTTTTCGCTCGGAAATTTTACGCAGCCCGATTGCGGAAAGATACTTTTGACACTAAAGTCAAAGTCTAAAATATCTCTACTCAAATTGACTTTTCTTCAAGCGCTTGTGATGTAACTTAACGTAATCTTATTATATATAAATATATCTTCATTATTGTGCCACCAGAGCATCACATAAGAATTCCAGTCTGGAAACTAGTGATGGAATATGCCGCCATAGATATACTTATTGTAAAAATACAATTCATTAAAATATATTCTATAAACAATAATAAACTAAAAAGAATTATATTAATGCCTTTACCCCGGCTAATTAGTTTACAAATTCCGATTGGATTCGCTCGTGAAAACTTTAGTTAATGTATTAATTAATTGTCTAATGCATTTATAATCCTCTAACGACACTAGCGCTGTTCAGACCATTGATGGTACTAATATGTCATACATGATACTTTTTGGTTTAAACTTATATAAAATGCTTCTCTTTGCTTCTAATATATATCAATTTCCCACAAAATTAGGAGGAGCTATGAAGTCGGTCAGGTCATCGATTTTCTAATCGCAGTGTTAATAGAATTAACGGATCTTTACGGCGGGACGTGACGTCATTGTTTTAGCTATCTCTAATTTTATTTACCACCTTCAAATAAGAAAGAAGGTCGCGTTTTTACGAGTATGTTATTTTTAACTGACTTTCGGTAAAAAAGCGAGCCAAATTTTCCGGATTTTCCGGATCACATTTCTGTGATCTTTCAATCGATAGTATATAACTCTCCTGAGGGGAGAAATTGATTTTAACAGTTAGGTTTCATATGAATTTATGAACTAATAGAGTTGGATTTTTAAACTTTTTTAGAATAATACGTTAGGTCCTAATCAGGGCCGGATTATCCATAAGGCGGATGAGGCAACTACCTAGGGGGCTCTACCATGTCAGCGCATCTGCTGGCCTTCTGGTCGTGTAGATGTCCATGGGCGCCGGTAGGCACTTCGGTGCCTGCTGCCTGCTCGTTTGCCCGCCTGTAACATTAAAAAATAAAAAAAACGCAGCAGAACTTAATGGCCGCCTCAGATCGGGCAACTACTGTTGCCTCGTTTTAGGTTTAGTTGCCAAATATACCTACACTTGGTGGGAGCTTAGAGAAGCTGGTCGTGGTAGGTAATATTCGATTCGGTAGGAGAGCCGAAGGACGATCACCTAGTAGATGGGCCGATCAAATTAAGGAAGCCACCTCGAAAATCTTGTATCGGGCGGGACAGCCACTATGGGCCGGAACCGGTAGCGCCAGATTGTTCGCTGCAGAGTGCCAAGTGACCACGATCCTCAGTAATGAGGGAACGATTAGAGAGAGATACCCACAGTTTGTAATTAACATATACCTACAGGTTTTCCTTTGAACCTAAATGAAGTAACACAGCCCACAAAAACACAGACTATAAACGACTGAACTATGATAATAAAAAAAGGAATAATCTCTTTATAAAATTGGCAACCATGATTGTAATAGTCATTAAGCAATATAGAAGGCGAAGGTCATTGTTTTCGGATGCAAGTGTTCTTCAAGAACCAATGGAGTGTGATCATGCGATAAACCTTCTAAGTGATTGTTAAATGCCGATTTTTCAATCAAATAAGTCTTTGTAACAAGAAATCGCTTCGATAACTAATTTTAAAGAGACTCAAAGATAAAGCCGAATTTAAACTTTCTTTATTTAATACAGCTTTTTCAAGCAGATATTTTGTTGATAACGACTTAAAAGCTAAGTTTACGAGATTTGAACTGAGGCCCAAATTTGAACTAACTTATCATTTTTTATATCTTACTAGCTAGCTGTACCACCACCACCACCACCCCACGACTTCTTCAGCGTGATTCTGTTAAATTTTGATAGTTTTAATTTTATTGTGTGGAACCTAAATTATTTTTATAAATATAAAGTAGTCTGTGTAATTCCTTGTAGCATCAGCAATCAGCCAGTAAAAGGTCCATCGAAATCGAACCAGCTGTTTCGGAGATTACCACCATAGATAAACATACAGACAGACTAAGTGACCAACCGACAGACATACAGTGAGACAATAAGTTTATCTTGTTTTTTTGTTACAGACTCCGATATATAGTAATGTGCAATTAGTAAAACAAAATAATTTCAACAGTGCAAACAGACACTTCAATTTTATTTATAGAGAGAGAAAGAGAGAGTAGAGATAAAATGATATATTATCTACCGGACCTGCTGGTTAATACACTTAAAAGTTTGAACAGTACAGTAATCCATGTCCGTGAGTATTCACTTAGACAAACCGTTTGCCTCTTCCTTTAGACCCCTACCTCACCGAGACGCCATGGCCACATCGCTAGCTACGCATACAAACAATTCATGTTTAAATTTAGGATGGGTAACTCACTCAGCGACGGTTTGGCGACCTCGCCATATTAAAAGCGCTGCCACGACTATTACCGGCTGCTCCATTTGGCAACCGCAGGTATTCATGGCGACTTAAGCGGCGACGTCGCCATGGCGTCTCGCTGAGGTAGGGCTCTCAGCGCATTATGTAGAGTCTGGAGATCGTGGCGAGCTGGCGACGATGTCTATAAAATATACACGAGCTAGCTGCAGGTCACTCAGTCAGTGTGTAACCGATCGCCAAGACGAACCATTACCTTAATGTCACAAATAGTTTTTTTCTGAACTTTGGAATTTCTTAATATTGTACCTCTTTTGTCAATTCATTCCTACATTAACCCAATAATTCACCAAAAGATGATACTGACATTCTCAAATAATAAAAACATTTTGGAGGATATTTTATTAAGTCGCCACATGAAAAAAAAAACAGTCATGCTTCGATCCGATACCAAAGGATGTACCCACAATTTCTTAGATTTCTTCTTTTTTAACTTTTTGCAGATCTGAGAATCTAAGTAGCCACTGGCCTCCTTACTCCCCTTTAGAAGACCTCAGGATATGGAATAGTTTGCTTCTAGAATAATTTCCATTTTAGTAAAGGTGGTGTTTTTTATGCTACAAAGGGCAAACGGGCAGGCGGTTTACCGAAGAGACAACTGACGCTCATGCGATGACAGAAGGCTCGCAAGACGCTTGCCCGGCCATTAACAAGGGTACTTTCACAAACCGAATAAAATGCAACAACAATACCATCACTTGACGTGACAGCATTGCATCCACTTCACGCCAATCTTATGTGAAAAAGAGGTACTGGCAGCCGGACACGCCGGCCTTATTCGGCTGCAGACCAAAAGGACTGCAAGCATGCCACTATCTCTAATTAGATAAATAGATAGGAGTAAAGGAAATGATGGAGTTAAATGATATGAAGGTAGATGGAAAGAAAAAAAAGGATGCAGATACTACTGTCGCGGACGGTATAATAGTAAGGACAATAGCAGCTAGGTTAGTCCGGGGTCGCGTGCCCGTAGTGGATATGATTAGTTATCGGACAGTTAAAAAGGAAGATCCATCCCTTGGACTAAAAACCTGGTATTAAATAACACTAGCAATAGACCAGATCTTTACATCGAGTCAATCGGTCCCAATTGATATTTATCTCAAAGTAACCTGTGAATTAGACCACACGTAATAAGGATGAGAATATAAAGGGGCATAACAAGTTTACATCCATTACATTACATTTCTAGTTCATCTTCATCATACGATATTGATCCTTGTTGACAAAACGACAGAGATCATAGTCAGGGACTTACCAAACGTTGCACTCTATTTGAACTCTTAAGTTCATGGCTCTGATATGTTCAGTGTAATGAATTCGATATTAATATAACAGTTTTACGATTTGGCCATTTGATATTTGATAAATATCCATGAAAAACTATTCAATTCTGGCCACACAAACATGTCACAAGCCTTGTGCATACTTAAGTAGAACGAACCACTTTTATAAAGTGCCTTAGATAAGGACAATCCTTATTAGTTGTGATTATTTACAGTAATATTCATTCAAAAATGCTTACGTCGCCTCTTATCATGGTAAGAGTATATCATAATACTCTCATGTTTGCTATAAAAGCAACCCTTTCCAAAACGCCAATAGAAAATTTAGTACCGTCCTTACACGACCAACTACAATGGTAAGAGTAGCTCAATTGCATACTGTCGTGTTTGCTAAAAATTGACTCATTTATTATTAATCATGCTTCTTTACAATACAATTTACTCCTGCTCTCAACTACCCTTTTACCTTTATTTGAGTAAATTTTAATAATCTACTATCTCATATGAGAATCTCTCTTTATCGAAAGACACAACAGTATAACCTGGTGACCTTGGGCTTGAAGATTATGTGCTCTTTATAAACTGTTAATTTTATCTTGATTGTGTTTGCAAGAGATGATTGATCATCAAATTTCTAATTTTCCATTTACTAAAAGGTACCTTCATGTCTATGAATTAGTATTATCTTATGTTCTCTCTATTGCCGATCATACTGACGCAAGCTTTATTTTTTATCTATTAAGTACATACAGATCTTTGTATATCAGACTATCAAAGTCACCAACTACCGCTTTGTCTATAATGTCCCTAAATCACCTTTGCGTGGAAGAAATTCCGCGATGAAAGAAAGACGTCCATTGTGTTAAAGCTATCATTATATGTAAGTCGTCCTATATAAAGAGTAGATTTATGCTACAATTTTATATGGGTGTGTATTCAATGCAGAGATTTCTATCTCGTAATTCATAATTTTATTTATCTATTGCTTACTTACGGGTGATTTTCCTTTGGATAATTTCTGATGAAAAGCGTATTCATGTTCCAATTGATGATCAAAGACGGACACTAGGTCAACAGTGCAAAGTTTTTGAAATCATGAAGCAAACTACCTTTAATTAGAGGTAGCGCCATGCTTGTAGCCGAATTGGGCCGGCGCGTCCGGGTACCAGTACATCTTTCTCACATGAAGGCACGATCGGCTTAAGTGTTTGTCGTTATCACGTAAAATTATAGCCCGTAAACCGACTTTACAGCCAATTTTTATTGCTTGCTTCGATTTCGCATTGAATCATTATTTTTTGAAATTTTCTTAAAAAGACGATCAGGGCTCATTCCAATGACGACGTAATTGAGACAACTATCGGCACAATGATTGTTGAGTCCGCATTGTACATGGCAGTAAACTCTCTATGCTGCCAGTTCTATATAAGCTAGTGCGCATAGATAAAATATATCTATACTTGTTCCTACACAATCATTTTATAAAGATGTTTGTAACTTGAAATTGTACCTCATCTCAAGATTTGTTACTAATTATAATTTATAATATAGGACAACTACAATCATTTTCAATTTTGAAAAGCAGGCTATTGTTCTTAAATTATAAGTATCTGGATGAAGGAGCTTAGCTCGGAGAAAACATCGTTTTCTTAAAATGAAACCCAACTAGATCGTTTATTCGCATCCGAAACCCCCTGCATACAAAATTTCATGAAAATCGTTGTACTGGTTTCCTAGATTCGGGTTATATATATACTTTATAAGTATATACTCATTTAAAGGTAGGTATTAGATATTATCTCTCAGCCAAACTTTGATATCGATCTAATCTGTGTATTTGAATATTCGTCCATGGACAAAGATCGAGACTTACCGATCTGCAATATTTTAATTAGAGCTATTTCAATAATTTTACCATTTATAAGCTGCCGATAGACATCGATAATTACCTGATAATTTTCCATTAAAACTACGCTTGAGATTTATTTTCCACGAGCGGCAGGTTGTTTTTATTCCGAGCACACTACCTTGGTATAAATGTTTATTTACATTCATCGTTTGTGTCGTTTAATTAAATAGTTGTGTGTGTCCAGTCGTCGAAATTTTGATTATAATTAATTTTTAAAAATTTTGGAGAGACATCACGTATATCTAAAAAAACACTGTATAGACTTAAATTCCAAACAGTCCTGTAATATTCATTTTTAAATATATTAACTTATAAGTAGGGGCAAGGGGAGGC
This sequence comes from Charaxes varanes, assembly GCA_024363005.1. Classification (NCBI taxonomy): domain Eukaryota; kingdom Metazoa; phylum Arthropoda; class Insecta; order Lepidoptera; family Nymphalidae; genus Charaxes; species Charaxes varanes. The sequence continues at coordinate 239,996 of JANCMC010044050.1, read as the reverse complement.
AATTGCACTAACAATGGGATCGCAGATCCGTTGTCGGAATTTAAGAAAAAATGAAGGCACCATTAAAATGAAGCTACTTAATAGGAATACGCAAATTAGACAATATAATCAAGTGAATAAAATTGTGGGACATCAGCTAGTTTATATATAAGTCTGCGTAGTTGGTTAATGTAATTCGTTGCGAGATCAACCCGGTTGCGCCTTAAAATGGCGAGAGGGTCGGTATGCGATCCTGCTTGCGATGTTCGCGGCTGATTCGCGGAAGCGCGGCGTCCGCGCGTCTGCCCGCTCATAAACACCGTACACCTGCGCCGGCTATTTATAAATCGGGCTGTACCTCGTACATAGATTAAAAATAAACAGTTAGGTAAATGCAGACTTTGTATACGTAAAGTATCATTTCGTTGAGGTGAAGTACGTTGCGGCACGAAATTAAAACAGGCTACGTGTTGCGAAGTTGGTCATGTGGTATTGCTCCTCGTGATCATCGATATTGGCAGCACGCACCAGATAAGTTTAAGGTTAGTATTTCTACGGCTCCACATTCGTACAAAAGTGAGAAAATAATGTATTAGGGTACGTTTAGACTTCGGCACTATATACGGTACACTCGGTGTATACATCGATTGTCTCTGTATGAATACGAGTGTCCTAATTGCAAAATTTATTGCGATCGATAATTAGTCTCACATCAGCCGCTGTGGGAACTAAGCAAAAATTCCGTACTAGTGTAAACAGTACTAGTGTAAACAGTACAGACATTAGTGTTTGTCATTAATGGCGGTATTTGTGTCTTAGTCTAAACGTACCTTATGTAGAAGGTAAAATTGACACGGCAGTCGCACATAGTTAATTAGAGGTAGCGCCATGTTAGTTTCTAGTTAATGAAAATTTTGTTAAGGGCTATTGTTTCAAATAAATGTGTGCATAACAAGAAAAAATTAGGCCTCAGGAACAAGTATATTGCATCGGGTGAGTTTTCAGTGACTAGTCAAATTCTTATAAATTTGCAATAATTCAAAGGTGGTTTTGCCCTAAAAGCAACTGCGCTACGGCCTAAATTCTACAGAAACCATTTTACACTGACTAGGTGAGATGATAGTTTACTAATTCCTAGTGACTAGTCAATATTGGAGCAAGAAAAGTTAATTGGTCTTTATTTTTTAAGCCTAACGTATCTTCGTGACTAGTCAAATACAGTTTGATGTCAGAGTGGTTAGATACCATAAATATATAGACTGGGTATGTATTTTTTACGTGTAAGGCGGCCCATAAACTATATTTATCATATTGCGCAATTTTACGTATTGTGCAATATAAATGGCAGTATGAGGCTAAAATATTGAAGATTGAACGAAATTTCGATCGAGTAAAATTTACTGCTAAGTACATTGTATTCCATTGGATCGTGTGGGACAATTATTGCGCAATAATTTTCATTCTGTGTTTGTGTCTTGACGGTGCGAACACCTGCGTGTGCAGAAATGGCGGAAATAGAGAAGCTAGAGAGAGTTTATTATAATATAAACGTTGCATTGTCCGTATTATTGTACAAAATAACTGGTCTTTAGTATTCAAAGTGCCATTCATCTTATTGTACAACTTTAATGTACGTCTAGGAGCCGTTTAAGGCGTTCCCTACAATAACATTGTGCACTCCTACTATCTACGTAATGAAAATAAAACCAGCTCGAACTTTCGTTTAATCATTGCCAAATCTTCAATATTATCACTAAACGGTAAATAATATTGCACAATACGTGATATTACGCAATATAATTGAACGTTCACGGAACGCCTTAACTAGTTCATACTGTTTAAGCGTAACATTTCTTTGTGACTGGTCAAATATAGTTAGATATCGGAATGGTCAGTCACAAAAAATATATTGACTGGGTGTATATGGCAGTGGGGGGGGGGGGATATGGCTAGTCGATCTCTATGACCAGTTGGGAGTGTAAGTGTGGGTGTGTGTGTCTCTGTGGGCGTGTGTGTCTGTGCGGGCGCGCGTGTGTGCGCACCTGTACTAATGGCGCCACGCACACGCCGTCCTGTTGCTGCATGGACGCCATCATGGATTGGTAGACGGACGCCGAAACCGGTAACGTTATGACACCAGACACCGACACTGGATAACCTGAAAATGTGCCAAAGCTGTGTTAAAATTGGGGCTACATATATAAAATTTTGGGAACAATCTCAAATTTTTAGAATAGAGATCGCTGGCTGGTAGAAATTCGCCCACTAATCTTTAGATTAGTGAATAAAATATTTATTTAAAGCTAAATACAAAATTGGCATCAGTGTGCGTGTCGTTTTCTTTTAATAATTTAATATATTTGAAATGTTGACGTTATAAAAATATTATAGCATTAGCACACCCTCTTTTAAATGAATTACAGTTGTGCCACATTTTATACTCTTCTATAGTAGAAATTTTCCTAAAATTGCACCAAAATTTGGTGCATACACTACCTAAACTATTCCAATACATAATTTTTACTCCTTTTTCACACAAGGAAGAACTTGTGTAGTATAATGGCAACCCGTTTAAACAGCAATTTTACTCACCATGTCCGTCCTCCCCAGTGAGAATGATCTGTCCATCGTGGTTGAGTGTGGCCTCGGTGACCGAGTTGAGGTCCACAGCCACCGTGCCCTCTCCTTCCAGGGCCTGCACTACGCCCGCCGTTCCTTCTCCGCTGTGAATCTGCTCAAATCAAATTTAAAAGATGCTTTATACAAACAGATTTTCAGTTTATAGAACTATATTTTTTTTTAAATATAACAAGGGGCAAACGAGCAGCCGACATTCACCTAAGTGTCTACCGACGCCCATGGACAACTGCAACACCACAGGGACCGCAGATGCGTTTCCGGCCTTTGAGAAATGAGTATGCTCTTTTCCTGAAGGTCCCTAAGTCGTATCCGTCGTGTTTTAATTAACTGAAATGGTCACAAGTCCCAGGCACTGCTATGGTTCCTTCCTCTGGTGAATCCATGGAAAGCTAACAAATTCGTCTCGTCTCCTCTCTCCAATCTCTAAGTGTTTTTTTTTAACATAATGCTCTGGTGTTACCTCTCTCGATGGCCTTTGATGTCCTTCACCTTGGCTTCCAGCTCTCTAGCCTTAGCAGCCGTTTCTGTCTGCGTCTTTTTATCTCGTTCCACATCTGCAGTTAGTTGCTTCACCTGGTGTCGAAATAGACTGATTTATTACACACGTCTGCACCAGTAATGCTGTCTGGATGTTTTCAACTGATTTCTATTTATTTAGGTACACCGAAAACTAACTCCAGAACGTCAGGTAATTTTGCAAAAAGCAATTTGTAGAATGGGGCTTTTGGGCAATCTTTAAGTCATAAATAAGGTATAAATTTATTTTGCGTCAAGAGCAAGGTGAATGATTTAACGAATATATTATGTAGATGGATAAAATATACCAGAAAAGATGGCGCTGATGACAGGCTATTGTTGTGTCCAGGCCACACACGCGCCTTGTACGAGAATAATCCTACAATGCGTTTTTTTATAACGTGGAATAAACCTACCGTGTTATAGGGGGGGGATTAATGTATACATTTTCACCCTTCTCGCATTGTATTTAAGAGTGCTTTTTCCATTGTGTGAACATTATCATCTTCGCTCTTTTAGTTTTAAAAACTATATACATAAATACATATGTACATGTTCTTCATATTCTTTTAAAGTTTTGGGAGATATATGTATCTACATACTTGCTCTTTAAGGTTTTCAATCTCTTGATGTAGTTGCGCGTGCGCAGTGCCAGCAATCCTGTCGCTCGCTACTTGCAACTCGTGCTTTGACATTTCCAACCTAAAAGTCAAAATAATATAATATACTAGCGAACCGCCCTGGCTCCGCGTAGGAGCAATGAAAATTTGTATCATACATATATATACCTTCCTAACGCACCCTGTATATTTATGAAAACCGCAATACGTAGTTTTAAAGATCTAAGCGTTAAAGAGCAGGAAGCGACTTTGTAAACATAACTGTAAAAAATGTCTCTTACTTGCTCGTACAAGAATATCTATATATTTATAAAAACTTTCGGTACCATTTTAAGCAAATTGCGCGAACAGCGGAGTTTGAAATTCGGCGCCATAATAGTTTATGCAGATGGCGGTGTGCCAATGCGGACATTTTTTTAAAATATGGATTATTAATATATTAAATTATAGAAATTAAAATCTTACGCACACCAATGCCAAACGATCTACACACACATGTATACATTTTACGATGAGATTGTGTCAAAGCCTAGTTCATTAATTGTCAAATATAACAATGTCGTTGAACAAAGCGATAGGTCCCAAGTAAATTGTGTATGTCAGTGCCTTGATGTGTGCGTTTAAATATTATTTTTTGTAGCTCCACGAAATACGTACCTCTGTTGCAACGAGGCGTATTTCTCGGCGGCGTGCTGCATGCTGTTCAGCTCCGACGTGTACTGGGCGAGCTGTTGCTCCGCTTGTAGTAGCTCGGTTTCTAGCTCCTTTAGCTCAGCGAGCTGCACTAATATCGAACCACCCTGAAAGCAGTGTTTAACATAGTATTACATAATAAGTCATAACACGTTACAAAAATTGTATATTAATTTAATTTAGATACATTTGCAATTTTATTTATAAATATGCAGGGTGTAAAATAAAAGACATCGTACCGCTAACTTTGTGATAAGGCTACATTTAGTGTCCTAAATAAAATCACAAAAATCATACGTCTCGGAAATGAGAGGTTACAGATATTGCCATCCTCATCCCATTCTTGAGCGCGCAATGTATCGTGAACATTGGGCAGCAATCGTCAACAAAATGTTAACGCGTAAAACAAGTCAACGACCCGCGCCGCGCTAACCCTGTTACGTACTTTTAAGTTTTATTTACATTGCAGTTTGATGTAAAAATATTGAAGAAATTTGTTTCTGATTTAATAACACAGGCATTAAGTTGTCTACCTTAGGAACAGACGTCCGTGTGTCATATAGTCCTGTATATATTTATTTACTTATGATATATATTTTTTTAATTATTTAATTTTAATAAGCAAACGGTACGCAAATCTAAATATTTCTGGCCTTATTTCGACCATCGAATGTCGATTTTTTAACAAACATTGTGCGATTTTCTAGCGTTTATTTATCACTGACTCAGTAATAAAGAAGTTAAGTCTAAAAGAGAAAGAAACCTTAATTTAAAACGTTTTAAAAATACATTTGTCTGATCATCGTTATATGTATAATGTACATTTATGCCGGTATTGATTCACTATAACATTATATTTAAACTGTTCGAAACATACAAAAGGTTACGGCCATTAACTTCTATAAAGTATAATGTAAATAGGTACTTACCTTTTTAATGTTAAGGATAATTTTCCCTTGAATGTGAAACCATTTAGCGTTCGTTATGCGCGGTTAGCATCAGTCGGTTGGGGTTAGAGCGGTGATATACAATGTGGGTCAAACCCAAATGTTCTCCTGCGAAATGGCAATGATCGATTTTGAACGGAATAATCAGTTCAAGTGAGCCATTGTATTAGGCAATGTAATTTGGAATTTGGCATACTAATGTATGCCAAAATCCAAACTGAGTGGTGTCACTTTTTTCCGTCTTAATAGTTATTATGAGAATGGCACCATCTTCTACTTGATAAAAAAAACGGTACCTAATAAAACATGGTACATTTGCGATTATTTACACTATGACTATTATTCTCACGGGTCATATCGCAATCGTACATTTTTATCAGTTTCTCGACGTTTCGGCAGAGATATGTCTGTGGTAGTCACGAGGAAAGTAATTTTTATCCCACCAAAAAAAATTGGCAAGAAAAGATGACAAGGGACCATGTGTGAAATAGCTCACACCGTCAAGAAGTTATGAGATCCTTATTAGAGCCACGCATCTAACTCTACACGTCGTAATTTTCAGGACTCTACACCTTAGTCAAAGTATGTGGTTTGGGCAAATTTATTATAGTTGTATTTAGTTCCTAATGAAATAACGACAGATGGAGTGAGGTAGTGACTGATTGGTGTCTGAGGCGGGGAAAACGGACCATTGGTTGTCCACCAACGAGATGACTTTAATATCTGTCGCGGACCCAACCTGGTCTAGATTGAGTCAACGCAGTAAAGAATGGTACAAACGGGGCCTATACCCAGCTGTGAAAACTCTTCCTGAGGGCAACTCTTTCCCCTTTCTGTAGGGAGTCTTCCGAATCAGTGGTAGCTTTTCATTTATTTGACGGTTCAAAAGAGCTTGTAAAGGTCTATTTGAGTAAAATATCATTTGAATTTGAATTTGAAAAGGCCTTTGGTTTGATAGTGATGATAGTTCTCGTAGTAAAAAAACGGCCATGCCACATAGGTTTATATAAATAGTTATGGCCGGTTTTTATGGTATCTTGTAAAACGATGATACGACTGCGAAGATCTTAAGAAGGTTAGAAATGATGCTAAGCTTTAAAATGATATCTAACATTAATGGAGAAATAAAGGGGAAAAGTTTGCCCAACTGTTAAAAAATACAGTTGATTAAAAAAAAGTTACCCTTTAGATATGTATATCTGAATGATCACATAACCGAAATAAATCGCTCTCCGGGATTATTTTATATCCAATTTTAGTACGGCCATTGTCTGGTTAGGCAATCTATTTTTAGCCGCGCTGTTATACCATTCAAAACTTTCCACTTTCGCTTTGTGCTGCATATTAACAGATGAATAAAGTTCGATGCTCCAACGAAACACTAAGCGAGATTAAGTGGCTTGAATAAACTACCAGTTAAACCCTCGAAATGAATCATTTGGTATTACGATAAGGAGGTGCCTATATTAAACGTACCTCGTTATAATAAAATCTGTGTGCCATTAGTGTTAAGCCGGCACCAGACTACAGCTTTAAATATTATTTGAACAGTTTTTTGATTACATTCAAAAAAAATAATCGCAAAGTGGCCAGGGCGATCGCTGTACGATCGCTCGTCCGCTTCCAGCATTAACGTCGAAAAGCTCCAAAATGCCCTACTGTAGCATACATTAGGGCGTTTAGGACCTTTCCGACGTCAATATTAACATTTTATACACCCATTTACAAGGATTTCTGTATTAAAACAAAAAAAATAATCGCAAAGTGGCCAGGGCGATCGCTGTACGATCGCTCGTCCGCTTCCAGCATTAACGTCGAAAAGTTCCATAATGCCCTATTTTAGCATTACTAACACGAAAAAAAATGTCACTCCTCCCTCGACAGTAAATCATTCATTAGAGTGCAAACAAAAACTTCGAGAAGACAAAAAATACACATGCATTTTTGGGAAAAATAACCAAACTGCATAATTATCAAATATTCTATCGCCTATATTCATCGGGGATAATGTAGGATTCTAGTGGTGAATGAATTTTTCATATCGGTGCAGTAGTTTCAGAGCGTATCCAATGCAAACAAATTATGAAATCTTTCCTGTTTATAATATTAGTATAACTATATTCAAGGTACCAGGACGACCAGGTAGGCCGAGGAAGAGGTGGCGAGACGACTTGGACGTCTTTGCGGGAAAGTAATGGATTCAGGTGGGTCAGGAAAGAAAGGTGTGGTTAGAAAAGGGGGAGGCCTTTGCCCAGCAGTGGGACAGTATAGGCTAATTAAAAAAATATCCAAGGTAGATCTGTAGATGTTTTACGTTCTGTTCATGACTGATCATGTTTCAAAATGTATGTCTTGAAAGAGGAAATTTGAAAACATTTTGAAACATACACATAGAAAATACGAAGGATGATTGGCGAGCCCGAGAGGGGATTTTGTGCAATGCTCGAGCGCTTCGGGGAACCATATAGGGAGTATCCTTGCACCCTATATTGTACCCCTACCAAATGTGAACTCTTAATATGCGAAATTTAATCCATGTGAGCTCCGCGGTTTTTTTTATATTTAGTATTACCCGCGGTTTTTGTAATTTGGGGTGATCTTTCTTTTATATATATATATAGAGATACAACTTAGGGACCTTCAAGAACAGAGCATACTAATTTCTCAAAGGCCGGCAACGCATCTGCGATCCCCCTGGTGTTGCAGTTGTCCATGGGCGTCGATAGTCTCTTAAGAGTACCGCCTGCTCGTTTGCCCCTTGTTATTTAAAAAAAAAGATAGATATGAGGTCGACTCCGTCATTATGGATTAATAGATACAGCAGATTAGCAAAGGCCATGAAATATTTAGGCGGCCATAAAGCGGTCACTTCTCACAGCATAAACGTAATCCCTATGGAAACCCTCGAACACTTTAGGCGTCAAATAAACGGAGCGCTGGGAATCGCCATTCGCCCCTTAAAGTCTGCCTCCATCAATTTGTCGCAGCGAACTTTAAGCGATACGTGTTTAGCTAAGCTCGTATAAGTTAGTTAATAAAAGCGTAGTTGTTTTACATAATTATTAAAAATTTAGTCTCATGTTTAGTTTAGGTTATTATGATATTATGTATTTGTTATGTTTTTTACTTTTTCACAGTGAACGAATAAACAATGTTTGTTTGTTTCTTTCTTTCTAAAACGAAGCAGTGACCTACCAACTTTGATTTTCGCTTTCGCAATAGCACCAAACAGAACACGAAACTTCCTTTTAAGGTTTGCGCCAAGAGAGATATGATAGTTTTTAAAATTAATCATCGTAACTGAGAGCGACAGGATGGGGAATAAACGATTTTGACTTTGACCTTAACCTTGACCTTGACCATGACTTTGATACTAGCAAACCACGTGTCGCTATGGCTGAATGAAGTGATTTTGTAAGATTTAAAAGGCAAAATAAAGAAAGTCTCTTAATCAAAATAAAAACTAACCCGTCTTTAAAGTCGGACCAAAGTTCACATAACTGCCAACTGTCATGACTATCTGTAGACTTGGTAAGGAGTTCACTAGGAACATACATAATGACATTGGAGTCCGCAACAGAGATTTGCGGTTATTCCTAATAAAACTGAAGATTGAAAATTTGCTGTCAATCCATGCTGTGGCTATATGTCAGAAAAGCAAAGGTAGATGAAATCACTTTTTTGAATAACCAACTATACTCGCAGAATCAATTAATAAATTTAATTAACTAATCAATTGTCACGTGGTTGGAACTCAGCCGCAACGCAATTAACTGTAGTTAAATTATATTCACAATTTTTGTCGACTTTTGGAAATATAGCAGAAATATAGCTGCAGGGGGTCCATCGGAACTAATTATATTCTAAAAGTGGTCTTGGAGAAAAAAGTCTGAGAACCTCTGGTCCATGGACGAATGAACGATGAACGATGATTAAATAGAATATGCTACTTGTATACCTGTCTACCAAAACATGTCCATGAATGACTTGAACAAAATTCAATCTCCAGAGACCCCAAGAACCTAATCTACTGACCTTTTTATACGTCGCCTTCAATTATCGGTTCCATTTATATAACTTTTTATCCGTAACATTTTCTCCGATGAACCTTCGCACGGTAAATATCAATTTTTCCTTGGCTTAATCCATATAATATTTTCCGAGATGAAAACACACGCTCATCTTCCTTTTTTTTCTTAATACGACGTCATGTCATGTAGAGTCTTATTACTTTTTTTGATATTCTCAGCGGAAGGTAAATGTCACGTTACAAATCGGGATTAGCTTCCAAAGATATTTCCTAATGGATCAGCTTTCTTGTGTGATCTTTTACTTATATATTACATGGCTTTTGTAAAAACTGTCCTTATAGACATATAAAAGGACAAATATAATTTTGTACTCTTATATGTATTTAAATGTTTTGGCTTTAAAGTTATCTCATAGGAGCTTTTTAATGTTTAAAAATTGGTCTTGATTAGTTTTATGTTATAAACATACCAGTATCTCAATGAAGTAGTATACTACTTCCATGAGATACTGCTACTTGCGGAGGTCTTGAATCAGTTTAAGGACAGCACTAGCAGTACCAAGTGTGTGGTAATGAAACAGTTAATTTTTGCTTAGTGAGGACACCGAGGTATTGCAATGTCTTCTTCTACTTTGTGTTATCACAGCCTAGCCCCAGGATATGTTTCAATTGCAGAGGATATGGCTGTAGGGCGACTTAAGATGACTTAAGTCGCATCATCATCAGGGGATGTCCCCTGAACCAACAAAATCTCTATAATCTCACAACTATCACTCAGTGCCATTAATGGGAACCGACTGTTTTACGTACCTCTTGAAACATGTAGGAGGTCGCATATTGAAAAATCAGTGTTAGAATGGGTCAATTTATTACCAAGCCGCGGTAAGAACTAATAAACCTAGCCTTCGACTCAGATGCTGGCCACAGATGAAGTGACCACCTCCTAAGACCCTTTTTTAAGATAATAATGTTTTAAATATTTTAATTTTCCCTATTAATAAAACAATGTAAATAACTTTATAGTATTTATTTTATCTTACAAAAAAAGTAATTCTAATTTTATGTACATCGTTTTTCGGTTATTTATGGGGCGTCGTCTCCTCTCAAAGGAATGTATTGATGTCGTCTGCCGTATAGTCTGCGCTGTTGAACGGCTACGGGCTCAGAAGCTGATCTGGATTGAGCTACATGGGTATCAGCTTGACCAACAGGAACTGGCGTTACTGCGTATCCAGCGGCTACCAATGCAGAAAATTCTTCAGGCGTATATGCTTTGTTATTTCTCGGTGGTGGCAATTGTGCTCTTTGCTCCTCAATACTTTGAACGTGCTGTTCAACATTTACTTGATCTGTACTAGCTTGTTCTTCTCTGTAAGGATTTCTCAATTGTTGATCTAATTTAGAGACTTGCTCGTATCTCACAGCGGGTCTTGGTACTTTCTTGGGTGCGATATTTTTGCTTACATATATAGCAGAAAGTGGTGTTTTTATACTATCAATACTTCTGGCTTGCTCCATTGGTCTGAGAACTGCAGCATCGTATCGTGCGCGTTGATCATTTTGTCTGTATACTGGACGTAAATAGTACTGATTTGGGATTTGTGTAGGTCTTTGAACTGCAGATATTCCTTCGTGGGTAGTTTGTTCAGTTGGAAAAGGTGCTCGCACTTTTTCGGGCTCTGGAAATCGTTTCAAGTAAGTGACTGGTCTTTCGTTTGTCAGAACACGAGATTGCTCCTGTCTAATAGATTGAGCCCTTGGAGTATCAATTACTTGATATTGTTTTGGCGATGCTTCCTGCTGGTACTGAATTCTATAATTTTGATTGAATTGAGGGTTGAGCTGCTGTAACTTTGGTGCGGGTACAACTTTGAGACCTTGTGATTCTGGACTCTCGTATAGTGTTTGCTGAATAGCTGTTTGGGCCGGTTGGATTGGAACGTATCGGAGAGTCTGAGGTACTCTCTGATTCTGGAGAATTGGACGGTACTGTTGTTGATGTTGCTGTTGAACGTTTGTTGTTTCTATCAGGTATTGCTGAGGAGCTGCTGAAGTTGGTGAAGCAATTTGAACCTTGGGTCGTAGTTTTGTTGGTTTTTTACTCGGTTTTGGTACGTAGGGAACATCCACCTGGAATTGTATATTTTTTTTATTAATGACACATAACAATATTATAAAATATCTTCTTGTTAGCGTTATCCCGGTCCAACCACCACCACCAGTACCAAAGTGCACTTAGACTTCAGAGGATGTGGGGCGAGTTTAAATGTACAACTGCCGTTTGTAGTCATCTCCGGAATATCCATAATCTCTATAAAAATATTGTTAGAATTGACCTAGTTGTCACTCGGCCGCAGTAAAAGGTATTTTATCTAGCAGTCGACTCCAATGTCGGCCACTGATTAAACGATCTCCCCAAAATGATTACAAAATATATTGCTATTAATTGTAAGTTCACCCCCAATATACATTATGCTTAATTACCTGTTGATATTGAGGTGCAACGTTTTGAGTTTGGGACTGTGGAGTCTGCTGAGTCTGTGTGAAGGACTGAGGACGGTTGTCTGCCTGTCTGAGCTGGTGTCCAAGTAACGCTAAGAGTTCCTGATCTAATGCTTCAGCAGAGTTGGCTCCGGTATCACTAACGGAGAGGGCTGCTCCTACAGATGCTTCACCGCCATTGGATGAATAATGTGGTCGAGCTATCACTGCATGTGAGGGTTGAAAAGCAATCTGAAAAAAATTGGTTGTGTTTAAAGGCGGTTTAAGGACAATAATTTTTCGTGATAACGCCAAACGCTTAGGCCGATCTTGCCTCGGTATTGCTTGTTCCGTACTTTCGTTTGCACGGCGGTTTGCTCAGGCGACACATGACAATAATATACACTTAGTAATTTAACTTGTTTGATAATATATTTAACCTATTTTAATTAAATCTAGTCTACAGTCTCAGTCAGTATCTAGTGTAAAACCGCTGTAGGGCATTTCTTATTAGCAAAAATTTGGAAGCGATACACTTATGTTTACACTTTTATTGTTGATCTACAGTAAAGGTTTAACCAGTTGGCTTAGGACAAACAATCTCGACAGTTTTACTTACTTTTACGGTCGAAACCAAACGTCAAATGAAACATTAATGTTACCGTTTTACACAACTTAGATGCTAAATATCGCTGGCACGAATGAAATCAGAACTCACACGTATCGAATCCTCGACGTTTCGAACGTAAAAGTAAGTAAAAATATCGAGAATGATCATGCTAGGCCCTCTGTTCACTGTTAAAAATTGTAATGACTTTGATAGTAACGGATTACCTGGCGACTCAGTTGTGGTTCTAAGTAATAGAATTGCTGCAAATTTTGTCTTTGCTCCTGTTGTGGGTTCGCATACAACTGCTGAAGCTGTTGCAACTGCTGATTGTTTGTTAGTGGTGCTTTTCGTTCTGGTTGCAGTTCTAGAAGTTCTTGAACGTTGAGGGAATACACTTGACCTGGGCGATACTGTTCAGCGTCAGACCTGAGGATAGGATAAATCCAGCGTTTAATAATTATAATTTTCTGCTAAATTCCGTTATAGCTGAAGTCAAAATATCTTATTTTCTCCCTCTTTCCTTGTCACAGATTGTCACATTTTCAAAAACTCCTTCATGGTGGTGGTGGTGGTGGTGGTATGACATTAACTATTTTTAATTTCATGTATGTATTAAGAATAATTATGAGCAAAAAGCAGTTTCAATTTTTCTTAATGTTTTTAATTTTGACATGTTACGTCACAAAGCTTTTGAATCCCTCCTGCCAGTTGTCACACTGTGTCACATTGTGGTTGCCCTAGACCTCCACCCTACCCTGCCCCCTTATTCACAGTTAATTTTTGTTCTTATAAAATTTGTATTCACATTCGCATTGTTATGTTATCTTTTATTGAAAAAAAATCACTTTTATTGTTAGGTGAAAAAACGATCTAGTATTCCCGAGCCAAGGAAAAATTATCTTTTTGCTTCGTTATAAATTTATTTTACTAAATTTCTTTTTTAAGGTTGTAAAATAATTTCCAAAAGGAAATATATCTGGATACCGCGGAAAATTAATCATGTAATTCTTACCGAGTACAATGAAATCACGCAACATTGTTTCGGTTCGGTTGATAGAGAAAGGTTTATATCACGAGTGAATTTAATTGGCGTTTCCCACACGAATTGTTTTTCATTACAACATTTAGGTATTTAATCGATATGGATTTGTGGTTAACGGATATACATACATAGACAATTAGGCCTGGCGTAGTGTTTTATACTTTTCGGTCAGCATGACTGTGAAGGATGTCAGCTTAATCAGTGGTCTGCACTTGAGTCAATCACTAGGCTAAGCAGTGCTGACCGCAGCCGGGTGATGGATGGGTGACCCGTTCTAACACTGGTTTTCAAATATTCGACTTCTTCCATGTTTGGGAATGCACGTAAAACCCTATTAATGTGTCTGAGTGATATTAATCGTGAGGTTGTAGGGAGATTCTGGGGATGATGTTAGACGGCAGTTGGTCATCTTAATTAGCCCCACAGCCATATCTTCTGCAATTTAAGCCGAACCTGGTACTATATCGGGATAACGCTTAGAAGAAGAAGACTAGTATGGCTGTGACGATCTGGTTGCCTTTGAGGGGAAATTATGGATGAGATAGCCCAGGGATCAAGAAAATGGGCCGAGAAGGGGTAGGCCTTTGTCCAGCAGTAGGACATAACAGTCACTTCTTCTTCCTAGCGTTATTCCTTTTAGTTTGCAAAGGATATGGCTGTGAAGCGAGTTAAGAGAACCGACTGCTGTTTAACTTTATCCCTGAAATCCCTACAATCTCTATAATCTCACGACTAATATCACTCAGTGGCATTACACGGAACCCAGAGTTCTACGTGCCTTCGGAAACACGGAGGATGTCGGATATTTGAAAATTAGTTTTAGATTTGGTCACCCATCTGTCACCTGGCAGCGGTAAGAGCTACTTAACATAGCGATCGACTCAAATGCGAGCCACTGATCACTACGAGCATCGGACACAACAGTCTAAATGCAAAGAAATGTGAAATTGGCTGTTATTACATATTCAAACTATAATATTATATACGAATTACTAGTGAATCTGTAGCTAAAAAAAATATTGTTAGTTGTAATATAAATTTTTATAATCATGAGTAAAAAAATATGACATTTTAAGTAAACACAATTCAAATGTAAATTAAACTACACGCAAATTAATGTATATCTCGTATAACGATTATTAATTATTATTAATGTTTGTTTTACCTTTGTCCTTTGTCATCTTCTTGATTCTCTTGCACAGGTGCAACTTGCTCCTGGAATTAAAATAGAAATAGTATTAAGATCTTTCCCTCTTCTCCTTTTCTAGTGCTGCTCTCTCGTCCCACTTAAGAATTAGAAACGACAGGTATACTCCACTCAACGAGTCGCATGGTCTATATTTCGAACGGGTCATCGTCATCCGCTGCATGCAGAAGAAGATATCCACCCACCATTGGCAGCGTTTCGCATGAAGTAGTCGCAATCTTCTGCCACATGAAGGATGCGTCTTCTCGACGACGAGGACAACTTAGTTGATCACTTTTTGAAGAAAGCGATTTCCGAGAGCGAGCACGCTGTGGAACACAACCATAGAGCGACCATCTACCAGCGTGACCCCCATCTCATGGCGGAAATGGCCCCGAAGAAGCCCGAAAAAGACACTAATGAAATCGAAGATAATACTAAAATGAAATGAAGGAGATAATAAATAACAATGGCACGGACATTCGGCCCGTGGGGTATACAAAGATTTCTTCTTCTTCCTAGCGTTATCCCGGTTAAATACCAGGGTATACTTAGATTGCAGAGGTTATGGCTGTGGGGCGAGTTAAGATGACTGGTTGTGGTAGATTCAGCTTTTGCCATGGCCTAGTTTTAGCATGCAACAACTTTATTTTCTAATTTTAGTGTAACTGTATCACCGTATATATTTTGCACAATACCCTACGGTGATGTTAGACCGCAATAATTTCCATAGTAACAATACTTGGTAATTACCCTTCCTTTGTTTGCGTGTCACATACACCAAATTCTAATTAACTATCATTATTAATTGTATATGAAAACGTGTAACTGGATAATTTATAGAGATTCAGGTTTTGAATTTAAAATGAGCTAATATGGTTGGGTAAAATGGTGAGTGAAAGTTTGTTAAGTAGTTTATTACATTACAAGTCCTTATTTTTGCTTACATTTTATGTTTTTTAGTAAATGCAAAAAGCATTTCTTATTGATTAGCTTTTTTAGGATGGAGAATGGAGCACGCGCGTGTAATATCTATGGAAAATGTCAGCATAAGAACACAGCAAAATGTACTGTCCATCAGACATCCCGCTGTGTTTGTTCGTCACCTTAATTATATAAAATAAGCCGGACAAGTGCGAGTTACGCTCGCGCACCAAGGGTTCCGTATCATCACGATTACTTGAATAAACGGGTTATTTAAGTTTATAATTTTCAAAAAATGTTTTTAATTTAGCAAAATCATTATAATATTTTTTTGATACAATTTTATGGTTTCCATAATTTTTCCTATAAGTAGTTGTACTTCAAGATGTAGCTTCTAGTCAAATTTCATGGTTCTAGGTCAACTGTCCCATATCGGTTTTGATTCCCTTTTCGAATGTACTAGTAAGAGAAATGTGACATAAATGGTCATATCTTTTTATTGCGTACACTTAGTGAGTTGATTTTTTTACAGCTTTGCAGTATTGGGTACTAATTTCAACTTTATAAGTCTTTGCATTCCTGAAAATAGGGTCTTGACAGACAAACAGACAGACGGACAACGGACAACAAAAGTTAATATTATATTAACTTAGAGGAGGTCGTGGCCTAATCAGTGGTCGGCATTAAAGTTGATCGCTAGTTTAAGTTGCTCTTGCTGTGACCGGGTTATAGATGGGTGACCCATTGTATCACTGCTTTATATTTCATATCCGACCTCCCCCGTGTTTCGGAAGGCACGTAAAACCATGGGACCCAATTAATGTCACTTTGTGATATTATTTGTAAGGTTGTAGAGATCGTCAAGGTACCGAGGATAACGTCTGATGGCAATTGGTCATCTTAACTCGGCCCATAGCCACATCCTCTGCAATCTAAGCGCACCCTGGTACATAACCATGATAACGCTAAGAAGAAGATATGTATACGTATGGTAGAAGAAGATATATAATACGTTATGGTTTTTTTCTTAAAGGTGCCCAGATTGTATCTATTCAGAAACACTGCTTTAGCTAAAACAACTGTGGCGAGGACTTTGCCTGATGTTTTCGGATTGGTTATGCAAAGAATTTTTAATAGGTAGGATGGACCTACCTAAAATTTGTTTCACCCCGTTTGCAGTACGGCGATTGTGTTTCCCACGCAACGAATTGGGAAATACCTCTTTTATTTTGTACGTACGAAACCCTTTGCCCGCGGTGAGTGCAGGAATGTTAATGAAATTTCAACTCCACTTTTGAAGTCAACTGTTTTCGTTAAAGTCGAAAATGAACAACGGTTTGAATGAATGTCCTATGATATTTTAATTTAACAGACGATGACCTGAGAAATTTTTAATTATATAGACAGAGAGAGAGAGTATCTCTTACTCCGTCTCTAGAGAGACGACCTATCTCCCTTTAACCTTAAAAATCTCATTTTCACATGTGACAAAGAATTCGTGCCAAAAAAAGATAAAGAAATTTTAAAATATTTTTTCAGAGTAAATTTTGACAGAAACATACTTTTGAGTATACGTACGTACATATACCTTTTTTTTTTAATTTTTTTTTTACTTGGGTAAACACGGCATGGGTACCCATCCGCCACAAGGGCCGACTGTGGGTTATGTCGGACTCAAAGTCTCGCTAAAACTCGAAAATCGCGGGACTCTTTTCAATTGTGGTTATTTTGTTTAATTCTCTTATTGCAGGGAAGGTTTAAAAGAAAAGAAAGCAAGAAAAAGTCAAGATATTATTTGAAAATACTATTAAATACAGATTTTGCCGTTTCTTCAGAATGCTTCAAAT
The DNA here is from genome assembly GCA_024363005.1 of Charaxes varanes. Taxonomy (NCBI): domain Eukaryota; kingdom Metazoa; phylum Arthropoda; class Insecta; order Lepidoptera; family Nymphalidae; genus Charaxes; species Charaxes varanes. The sequence goes on along the minus strand of JANCMC010044050.1, from coordinate 222,481 downwards.
ATAATAAATAACAATCGTACTAGACGTTTTTACTGACGTGCCATGTAAAATTAAGACAACATATTATGGTGGCTCCACATTAGTGCCGTGAAGCTCCGTTAACAGGTGTGAACGTGAATGTGGATGGATTTCGCGGGGTTCGCGCGCGTTCACGCCTATTTCCCGATCAGAGTCGGTATTTTGTTCCGCGACAAGGGGTTCGCGCCTCTTTCGCACTTCACACAGCACAGCACAACATCTTCCACGTCCATTTCGCGATGAGTTTCACGAATAATTGTCAGCATCCCGTGAATGTGGAGGGCTAGACCTGTGCCGTGAATTCACGGCGATAATGTGGAGCCGCCATTATAAAACTTATCTTGTTGTCCACTCAATAAGATATATCCTGAAATATTACTACTTACTAAGTACTTTTTAATCTTATCTATAATTGAGGGAAGTTTCTGTAGATTTTATACAGTACCGATCTGAGATAAATTTTTGGATGAAGCGATTTCCAATTATGGCGCCCTTCTCACTTGCCCGTTTTGTATATTTTGATTTTAAATATATTTAAAGTAATCGCATATTAAGAGTCGCCCCTAGCTGGGGCGCCCCCTAGGACTTGGCATCTGGATCGGCCGCTCCGTTCGCTTTATAGTAGGACCGGTCCTGATTTTATAGTTTCAAAGACGGGTATCTTTGTCTGTATGTCTTTTTACATTTAAAAGATGTTACTGATCTGATCCGATCTTTGACAGACTTTGCTGACAACGAGCACATATCACTGCAAAGATATTTAGAAATCTCGTGATGAAAGCAAAAAATCTTATCAGCCTCATCTTCACGGTCTGTGATTGTAAGTCCCGCACTGGTGAACGGTAAAGTAACATGAGTAGGGTTGATGCTTTATAAATAATATTTATTTTATGTTACAAGGGGCAAACAAGCAGGCAGCTAAGTGCCTATTGACGCCCATGGACATCTGCACGATCAGGAAGTAAGCTGATGCATTGCCGGCCTTAATGACGAGTTCAGGCCACCGGGAAGTCTTACAAACCGAACGAATCGCGACAATACCATCACATGACGTAAAAGTTTTGCCGCCACTTCACGCCGATCTTTTATGTAAGAAAGAGGTAGTGGTACCCGGACGAGCCTGCCTAATTCGGCTACAAGCAGTGCGCTACCTCTAATTAAAAGGATTTAAGGAAGGAAAGGTAATATAAATATTATGTTATTGTATTGTTAATTGATGCTTCCCTAGGTTAGCCTAGACTCGTGTGTATTAGTAAGTTTTAACATGTGAAAAAAGCTGAAGCTATATATATATATTTCAATTTTGTCTTTAGGAGCTCAGATAGTGGTCAATATATTTTATATGTCTCTTTCTCACATAAGATCGGCGTGAAGTGGCGGCAATGCTGTCACGTTAATTGTTGGTTTTGTTGTCGCGTTTCGTTCGGTTTGTGAGAGTCCCCGGTAGCCTAAACCCCTCTTTAAAGGCCGGCAACGCATCAGAGAAACTTCTGGCGGTGCAGTTGTTCATGGGCATCGGTAATCACTTAGGTGATGTACCGCCTATTCGTTTGCCCCTTGTAACATCAAAAAAATGTCTCCAACCACAGCCTCTGACAAGTTTTTGTAAAACTTAATTTTGCATAAAATTTCTGTTAGATGTTCGGTATTCGATCAGTTTAAAAAGGTTCAATTAATCGAACCTTTTTAAACTGATTAAGTTTAGACTCTGCGGCAACAAAAAAGTGACTGCAGCAGTCAGTTCCTATTAAAGTTGTGAAAAGTGCGGAACTTTAATTAAAATGTTAACAGTTTGCACGTAATCATTTTAACGAGAACCTGTTTTACGTGCCTTCCGAAAAAGGAAGGAGGTCAGATATCAAATATGTTGGAATGGGCCTCCCATCTATCACCCCGTTGCATCACGAGCTACTTAACCTAGCGATTAGACCACGATCTCCTTTATCTCTATATATATTTGTACATATAAATAAAATTGAAGTGTCTGTGTGTAATGTTGAAAATAGTGTTTTGACTTATTGCACATGACTACATACATTTATACGACACCTATAACAAAAATGCAAGTTAATATTTTTTCTGTCAGCCTGAATGCTCCGGGTAATATCCAAAACGACTGGACCGATTTTGACGGGACTTTCACTGGCAGATAGCTGGTGTTATAAGTAATAACTTAGGTTTTTTATGTTACAAGGGGCAAACGAACAAGCGGTTCACGTAAGTGACTACCGACGCCCATGAACATCTTTACGGCCAGGAGGCTAGCAGATGCGTTGCCGGCCATTAAGTTTAGACCACGGGGCTTCTTCGCTTTTAGAAGAATAATTAGGTTTCCGCTCAAAAACATAACAACTCTTTAAATATTCTTCTCATCAGAAAAATCGAAACAGCTTGCAAGTTTATTTTTCGCAAGGACTGTCAAAATAATGTGTATATTTAGGAATACATGTCAAAAAAACGGAAGTGTGACGATTTTTCTGACGAGAACTACATATTACAAAACCACTTAATTTACGCGTCCGAATTCGTGGGTATCACATTGTGTATAATAAAATGTAGAAAGTAACACTGATATTGACCCGCTGTAAATTTAGGCTTGAGCTTTAGCTGCAGCTTTCACCCAAAATTCAAGACTCGAATGCAGCTCTCACAGGAAAAAAACCTTCATTTAAAACCCCGAAAAGTGGAAAAAGCAGCCAATTACATTAGATCCACAGCGGGCCGCGCCGAATGCGAGGTTGAAAGGCCCCGGAGACCCTTTCAGGCTGTGCAAATAGCTCTTTATTTCGACTTAGAATGTAAAAAAAGCCCAGCACAATATCATATAAATTGAGGTAATAATGGAATGTTTCTAGCTCAGAAAGCCGTGAAATTTCCAAGGTGGAATTAAAGAGCGCGCGTTAAATGCAACGGTTTGCAAGTTCTTTTCATATGTTCCGTTTGTGATGCAGCATACTTTGTATGCTGTACGTTATTCATATGGTTACATCAAAGTCTCTTGTACTTTTCGGGGCAACCTCAAATATCCCCTTGTTATACTTTAAATAAATATTATATATCTTTTATTAAAACTTTTAAAATTTAAACAAGTAACGTACAGTTTTGAAACGCCATAGTTTCTTTAAAACAGACATATTTTGTAAACCACGACGTTATCGAGATGACACGTGTCGGGAGAGGTTCCAAGGATGCGCCATATTCCGTCTTCAAATATGGTGGCTGGCTCATATGAAACTGTCCGAATATGGCACAGGTATGGCGTTTCGTGCCATATTAAAAAGCACTAAATCAAAGATCCGCTGCCAAAGCGTATTTGTTTTGAAAGAAAATTGAACTAAAATTGATGATATCGGTAATATTCAATTTTAAATTTCGCTGTTACGTACGAGTGCAGATGACACGAGCGCTGCTTTACGGAAACTTTACCAATATGCATCTGTATGTGTAACTGTCTGTTACGCTTTCACGCCTAAACCGCTGAGTCAATTTTGGTATAGATTGGACTTTGGTCATGAATATGTAGGCTACTTTTAGTTGGAATATGGTGAAATAGGCTTTGGTAGTTTGTTTGAAAGACTAAGAAATCAACGCGGACAAAGTCGCGAGTTGAAGTTAGTTCATGCTAGGGAGGAATATTTAGTTTTATTGAATTTTGCTATTTAAGAACATTACTTTTTAATGTATATAACATGGGCCAAATGGGCAGGCGGTTTATCTAAGTAACTACCGGTTCCCAAGAACAAATGCAAGAACAGAAAGTTCGCAGGTGCGATGGTGGCCTTTGAGGAATCATTATTTCAGTCATTGGTTGCAAAAAAGTCATATTGCCACTATGTTCAACCATATTTTGTCACCACGTTTAGACATATTTTGCCACCATGTTTAGCCATTATTGCCACTACGTTCAACCATATTTTGCCACCACGTTCAACCATTATTTGCCACCACGTTCAGCCATATTTTGACACAACGTTCAGCCCTATTTTACTACAAAGTTAAGCCATTATTGCCACTATGTTCAACCATATTTTGTCACCACGTTTAGACATATTTTGCCACCATGTTTAGCCATTATTGCCACCACGTTCAACCGTATTTTTCCACCATGTTCACCCATTATTGCCAGCACGTTCAGCCATATTTTGACACAACGTTCAGCCCTATTTTACTACAAAGTTAAGCCATTATTGCCATCATGTTCAACCATATTTTGCCACCACGTTTAGACATATTTTGCCACCATGTTTAGCCACTATTGCCACCACGTTCAACCATATTTTGCCACCACGTTTAGACATATTTTGCCACCATGTTTAGCCATTATTGCCACCACGTTCCGCGATATTTTTCCACCACGTTTCGCCATTATTGCAACTACGTTCAGCCATTATTTCTCCACCACTTTCAGCCGTTATTACCAGTTATAAGTGACTTAAAATAAACAATTGACTGCAGAGAATCAACTATTATGTAAGAAATGGTGGGATGGCGTATTGTCGGGTCGAAAACAATAAGCTGCTTATAACGCGATAACCTAAACCTGCCTAACGGTTATTTAAAATAGACGTCTGATAATTTGGTTTGATCGCAGCCCCTTAGGCATGATTCACATATGGCGACTTATTCTTACATAATTTTACATTGCACTAAAAAAAAAACAGTACTTTCCCATATTTGTTATATAACCATAAGTAGATTTGATGGTGTTTATAGACATTTGGTAGGTTTTACACGAGACTTCGCGTGCAAAATTGATTCCACAGAAAAGTTGTGCGAGGCAAGACTTTCCACAAAATCGCACGGTTGTGGAGTTTTGGACATCAAGGTTATAAGGGTGGTACCAGACGGCTCGCAGGTGCGTTGCCGGCCTTTAAAAAGAGGTTTAGGCCACCGGTGACTCTCACAAACCGAAAGTAATGTGACAAAAATACTATCATCTGACGTGACAACTTCACGCTGATCTTAGATGAGAAAGAGGTAAAGTTACGAGTGTCTACTTAAAAGCATGAAAATATTATATCCAATACCTATGTTTCAAAATCGTATCTATGTATATAAAAATGAATCACAAAATGTGTTGGCAAGCGCATAACTCAACAACGCCTGGACCAATTTAACCAATTCTTTTTTTTAAATGTTCGTTGAAGTCCAAGGATGGTTTTTACGGCGAGAAGAAATCGAATAATTTCCGGGAAACCCCTAAAAACAGCTCTTTTCTTTTCCCATATTTTATATCTATAATGAAGAATCAATTTGAACTTATACGGGGACGGGGACGACGATGATATAGGATAATAGAAGTAAATAATAAGTAGCCCAATGTTCGGGCAGAACATAGTTTGCCGAGTCCGCTAGTATTTTATAGAAATGCATGTATTATAAAGTAACAATGCATATATTTGTAAGAATGCACTATACCGATTACAAGCTGTACCCGCGATGTCGTTCGCGTAAAATTAGATTAAATTTTAGCGTGATAATATATAACCTATAGCTTTTCTCGATAAAAGGGCTAATTACCACTAAAAGAATTTTTCAAATCGGACCAGTAGTTCCTGAGATTAGCGCGTTCAAGTAAACAAACAAACACTTTAGCTTTATTAGTCTATGCTAATATAAGCAAGGTCATGCGTCAACTCGCATTTGCCGGATTAATGGCTGTGCCCACCAATTTTTTTTACGGCTGTACCCAAGGCCTGCCCCACCATAGAGCTAACGGAGCGGCCGCTCCAAGCGCCAATTCCTAAGAGGCGGTAAGAAAGAGGTACTGGTACCCGGACGCGCCGGCCCAATTCGGCTACAAGCATGGCGCTACCTCTAATTAGAAACTGCCTTGCTTTTGTTATTGTTAAATGCCTCGAACATATGTGCCATTACTCTTATACTCAATACATTGGAACGGTTGTCCATGGGCGTCGGTAGTCATTAAGGTTAGTACCACCTGCTCGTTTGCCCCTTGTTATATAAAAAAATCTTATGTATCAACAATAATAAACTATTTTCGTACCCACTCCACAAATTGGTTACAATAAAATATCATCACCAGCCTATGTTCGTCCACTGCTGGACATAGGCCTCTCCTAAAGTGCGCCATTTTTCCCTGTCTTCTAATAAGAGGTAGCGCCACCTTGCAGTTCTTTAGTCTGCAGCCGAATTGGATCTACGCGTCCGGGTACCAGTACCTATCTCACAAAAGATAACAATGTCACGTTGTGCTTGGTTTATGAGAGTTCCCGGTGTCTTAAACCTCTCTCTAAAGGCCAGATATACATCTGTGGGACTTTAGGTGGTGCAGATGTCCATAGGCGTCGCTAGTGACTTAGGTGATAAACCAACAGCTCGTTGACCCCTTGTAATAGAAAAAAAAAAGTTTTTATTACCTTTTATTGAGACAGAACCATTTCTTGATCACAATTAACACAACCTTTACAGGAAAAACTTAGTGCGATCCACAAAAAGGATTGAATAAAATTATACAAAAAAAAAATTAACAAACCTTGAAAATTTTGTATATTCGACTCCATAGATTTCGCTGTTAAAATTTCCTAAAGTTCATTCATACAACGCAATGGAGTGGACGGTTTTTTCCTATTTTGCAATTGATAGCCGGCAAAGAGCAATTAAGAGAGCGCGCGCCGCATATTTTATTCATTTCTTTTATTATGTAGATTAAACGTATTGACTCGCCACTACTCGTATGTGTCGGTACACTTAAGCCAAACTCACCTAACCAAAAAAATGTATATTCAAATTCCAATTGGAATTCAATCTTTTTATATATATATATAACAAGGGGGCAAACGAGCAGGCGTTACTTTAAGTGACTAATTATTCAATTATTAAAGTAAAAACTCCTTAAGTCGCGTTTTGCATTTTTGAGATGGGAAAAATCATTGTACTCGCGACACCATCACTGTGACCGTCATCACTGGTTGTGTTCCTTTAAGCGATCACATCGCCGTTTTATCTGTCAACACAGTTTATTAAACATTTCTTTTATTATATAGATACGTGTTGACTCGCCACGCCTCGTGTGTTTCGTAGAATTTCCTACATATCGCTAACAAAACTAACCTAACTAGAAAAAATTATATTCCAATTCGAGTTTGCGTTCGAATTAAATAGGATTCTAATTAAAATTACATGTTACTATTTTTTTTATGTATATAACAAGAAGCAAACGGACAGGCCTTTTATCTAAGTGACTATCGACATGGATAACCGCTAGAAGTATTGCAGATGTGATGCTGGCATTTGAAAAACGACTATGAGTAATTTTCAGCCTTAACAATTTATTTTCACTGAAAGGTTTAAGTTTTAAAATCATATTTATTCGTAAAAATAAAATCTTTAAATTTTGGGTTAGACGCGCGGAGCCGCACATTTGAAATATATTTGACATAACGTAGATCTTATTAGGAATTGTATTATGTAAAAAAAAAAACAAGTATTACGTGTTGACCAGCCACGCCTTGTGTATATCGCTGGTAACGAATTTTTTTTTTCAGATTTAATTTTTTCCATCTATGATCACTGTTTTCTTATATATAGAACACGTAATATAGATTTTACAGAAACATTATCAAGTTATAAAGAGATCTTTGGCCGAAATGCATGTTAGGTATACGCCAAATTATTGACTTTACAAAAAAAATTATAAGAACTTAAATCTCTTGCTCACTTAATTGATAGAATCAGGCGTTATTTTGCGGAAATCCATGACATGCATGAGAAACTAAACTACTTTGCTTTTATCCGCGAATGAATACGAGGGAAATTCGGTGTAATGCTGCAACCCGAAAGCTACACCACCGAATCCGCCACCAAAGCCTCTTGACAGAGTGGTCGTGGTTGATGACTCCGCATTTTCTTTGGCTAAAACAGCCCCTACAATGCGCCTCCACTTATTTCGGTCTTCAGCGTCTCGGAAACTCTTGATTGGTTTTTTATAGCGTTTCTATTCTTTATACGTATATTATACCTTCGTGTATAATATCGATATAGTCATTAAAATTATTGACGTTCTACGACGTCATAAACAAAGCGATAGGAAGGATAAAAGTGTAGGTTTTTTTATGTATTCTGAGACGACAATTATCTTTTAGCTTCCTGTAGCTATTTCTAGGTATTTTATGTTAAAACAGGATATAATAGAGAAATAACAATCGCTAATGAAAATAAGTAAAGTTCCATTTAAAAAAAAAAGAAATAAAAAAACTCGTAATTCATGATTAACATTCAATTTAACGCGAACGGACTTACGAGTGACGACTAGTAATTAATATAATATTTATTATTTTCTATCCAAATTATCGATGCACAACTGGTATAGAACAAGTAAAAAATTAAACAATTAAAAACCTACGCATAGAGTGGTTAGGGTTGCCAACGTCAAAATATAGAGCAATGAGAACTAACTAATACTAGTCCTACAAATATTATAAATGTGAAAGTTTGTACACATGGATGTATGGATGTATGTTTGACGCTCTTTCATGGAAAAACTACTGAATGGATTTTAATAAAACTTTACAATAATATATTTTATACATCAGAATAACACGTAGGCTATAAATTATGAAGATATTGTGTGAATTGTTCAAATTATAACGATAAATGTCAAGTAAGCAGGAGAAAATTCTGCCATCTGCAAGCTATTTTGTGCGCTGCAAAAACCGTTAGAGTTACACGTATATAGTGTATGAAGGAAATGTTTATCTTAAATAGTTCTACAAAAAAAGCCCGCGACAGCATATATATCTGTCTTTCTTTTATAAGCCATTAACGCCAGAATAGGGAACTATTATGTAACGGAAAAAGAAAGGGAAAAGAAACGGGAACTGGGACGATAGATAGTATAGGATAATAGGATGTAGTAAATAGTAAGTAACCCATCGTTCGGGCAGGACAACGTCTGCCGGGTCCGCTACTAGGCGATGATCCAAGGCCAAGTGAACTTTGACAATAGTGACAACCCTACATGAAGCATGCGGGGTTATTCACCGTGTTTATTTATACTGCAAACCCTCGCAAACAAGTACATAATTTCGCTTTTAACACCTCCTTTATTGATTTCTGACCAGTTGTTACTATATGCGCAACTGTTCATACTTGTCGTATGAACAGTTTTGCCCTATAGACAGAGTACTGCGCATTTGATAAGTAAAATTCGTGTTCGATATTTAAAATTACTGTATAGTTGCGTCACCAATCAACGCACAGTTCACAAAGATCACAGGCTGTCTCTTTCTAAAGTTACGAAGACGACAGGCACGACGTTCGTGTTCAGAAAGTATATGAATCGCGCAGTATTACTGTCAGTCAATCAATCGAGCCTTCTAGCCGTGTTCGGCTTCAGCCACTGTTTCGGGACAGTATTGGACGTGACAGCCATGATGTTCGGCTATTTGGTGTGCCTTTCAGTGGCTCATATAGCCTATTTTAGCTTTACACGCGCGCTCACATATATGGGATTTCTTTTCTGGCCCAGGAAGAACCTCGGCTGTTTTACAATGTTGCTTACATTTCTGTGAATAATGTTTTGCCATCGCGTTTTGCTGTGCTGCCAAAGTCTTCTATTGCGAGGGTTCGATAGCATATACAATTGCAGTTAATTAGGAGATGTAGTCCATTTTGATTTGCAGCCCAATTGAGCTGGCGCGTCTGTGTTCTAGTACCTCTTCCTCACAACACCGGCGTGAAGTAGCGGTAATGCTGCCACGTCAAGTGATGGTATTGTTGTCGCGTTTCGTTTGGTTTGTGAGGGATCACGGTGGCCCAAACCCCTGTTTAGAGGCTGGCAAAGCACCTGGGAGCCTTCTGGTGGTACAGATGAAATTACCCATCACTAATGAAAAAAAAAAAAATCACACCTACCATTGTTACAAATCATAATTGAAGCCCGAAGCAGTCCATCCGTACTAATATTATAAATAAATAATAATAAATACACAAGATATACATGTATAATATAATTTTAATTAAGCCTTTAATTTTTATGTTTATATTTTCTAACTTTTAATCCGCTCAATGTTTAACATTTTATTTGATTAATTTATCTGTATGTAATAGGTAATTGTTTTAAATAAAGTCATGCGCATTTTACGTGACTTATGTATATACCACTGAGAGTTAACATGTTTTTTCAATTAAGTTTTTGTTTTTCTATTAAGTTATTATGTTTTTTAATTAAATTACATTTAATGATTAATAACAGATTCTTTATATTTCTATAATTTTTTTCATATTTTTTCTATGTATTCACTACATATTTAATCCAACGACTGTCTCTTCGTCTGAAAGTGTTCTATATCTTATTGTGATGTTATCGCTGCTTCAAAACTAGTAGTGTTAATTTATTAATTATAATCCATACGTTATAAGATATAGGGGCGAAAATTCCTTGCGATCGTTAAGCTGTTTTGCATTTCATGAAATTGCTAGTTTGTTCTTGCATTTGAACTTTCATTTATAATGATTTTTTATACATGTCTATGTTACGGCTGTAGCGTGGAATGCGAGCTGAAGTAGAAAAGAATAGTTAATAGTTTTTTTTTTTAATAACAAGGGGGCAAACGGTTCATACGAGTGACTACCGACGCTCATTCAAAATTGCACTACCATAAATGTTGTCAGATGCGTTGCTGGCATTTATGGAAATTTTGCAAAAATAAGTTTAGTAATATTAAAAAAAAAACTCAAATTAATGAATTAAAAATATATATTGAAGCCTTGATGGATGAATGGTAGAAGGACGAATTGATATTGGCAAGGTACACGGTTCTAAGTTCGATTCCCCTGGGATATTGCGGAGCACACGGTCAGATTTCCCGTCTTAGTCCCGGTTTTACAAAAAATACGATTTCTTGAAAGAAAGTCCATCGGTTAGGTCAAAAAAAGTAAAAGATTGTCAAATCGACTGTTTTTTTATGTTTGTTTCCTCAGAACTTTCGATCGGCTGACCGATTTTGATGATTCTTTTTTTATTTCAAAGCTGATGTTTCCCGAGTAGTTCCATTACATTTTCGTTCAGTTCGGAGAATTTGAAGTCGGTTTTATTTGTTAAAATATTTTGAAGATTCGTTTTGTCACCTACTGGATGAAACGTATGAGTTTTGCTAATTCCAGATTTTCTTAACTATTTAAAGGTACTTTCAGCAGTCAAAAACCGAGGCATCATTAAGGAATGAGAATGACTACAAAAATATTCGAATAGATCTGTACTACACTCTTTTGAAATTGAAAATTAAAAAAAATTGACAATTTAAAAGATCGTGTTCGAAAAAATTAGTTATTTAACATTTTCACTATTTTTAACATTCAAATGACACTTTAACAGTATTTTGCAAAGATTCAACCAATCGATCTATGCGTATTATATATTAACTTGAAGAGAGAATACGTAAATGTAATATTCCTAATATTCTTTAAAATAATAATAATAATAGTTAAAAAAAAAGAAATACTAAGCTCAAAGCGTGTCTATCTATACTAATATATAAAGCAGAAGAGTTTGCTTGAACGCGCTTATCTCAGGAACTACTGGTCCGATTTGAATAATTCTTTCAGTGTTAGATAGCCTATTTATCGAGGAAGGATATATCTTAACGCTAAAATCGAATGATTTTTTTTAATACAATTTTACGCGGACGAAATCGCGGGCACTGCCTCTTAATATATAAAGCTGAAGAGTTTGTTTGTTTACTTGAATGCGCTAATATCAGGAACTACTGGTCTGATTTGCAAAATCCTCTCAGTGTTCGACAGCCCATCTATCAAGAAAGGATATAGGCTATATATCATCACGCCAAAACTTTTCACCCAATTTTACGCAAAGTTTGTATGAGATAAAGAGCGTAGGAGATTCGGCTGATGAAAAGAAGTGGGCGGCTGCTCAAGACAAAGGACAGGAATCCTGTAATAAATTAGAAAGTTCCATCTACATATATTTCATCAAAATGGTCTAAGCAGTGGGCAAAGCGTGTCCCGCAGGCTGCATGTGGCCCACGACCCTTGTGTAAACGACAAAATCATTCTTATAAATATATAATAATTGCATTAGAGCAACGCAACGTGGTATCACGATGTACTAAAATCAAAAATGAACATTATATGTACTAAAAATTAGCTTTTTTAATATCGCTTACAATATCTGTCTACATAAATACATAGCTAGACACCAATTTCCCCAAAATATTTTATAATTGCAGCCCACCTGCATATCATTTCAAAACAATGTGTCCCGCGTATATCTTTTTAACGATATGTGGCCCTTGCCAGCCAGTTAGTTGCAGACTTCTAGTCTAAATGAATCTTTTGTTTAATACAAAAATAAATTTTTAGAAAAAGTATATTTACTCACCTGAGTCATTATTGTGAACAGCATAAATCAGCCAACAGAATCCCAAAGCTGCCGCTATGGGCGTAAAAGTGGCGTATATCGCCGCGAATGTTACATCATATCGGTATGACAGATATCCTGAATCTGAACCAGCCCACAAAACCAAAGCCCATAGAACGCCAAAGATGAACCAACCAAAGATCTTCAAAACCTGAAAATAATAAAGTTTCACTCAAGTATAGATAATAAATTAATACATACGACTATAAACACACGGTCGTCTGTTACTAAAGTAGGTAACTTAATTTCACTCAGTGACATAAATAGGGACCCACTGACATATATTTAATAATATGAACATACTATTCCTACCTTTGACATGCGAGTAGTATTTCTAAGAGCAAGTCCCAAACTAACTCCCATCAAGTACGGAGAACAGCGATGGAAAGCAGAAATGTAGCTTAAACGTCCCGTTCTGTACAACTGACTTACGCTGAAACAAAGGCGTTCTTAAGCACTACTGTCAAGAAAACCACGTTTAATTACATAGCTTGAGAGTAAATTGCTCTAACGGTATGTGATTTATTGTGAAATGGTGATAACAAAGAAATTACCCAACTGAATTTGTTGCGGGCTCTTCTCAGTGAAATTCTTCTTTTTCTTGTGTATGAGAACCATCATAAAGGAAGCTTTCAAATAAATGTAAATCTTATCACCAAATTATATAATAATGATGAAATGAAAATAGTAATTCTAATTATACATATGACGTTCCTAAGCACTGTAAAGTCTATAATCTATATGAATATCAAGTTTTTGACTATTAATTTTAAAATGTCTGAAATTAATTGGTGACCAACGCGAAAATAAAACTGTAAATAGACGCCTATAATTTATATAGAATTTTAGTATAAAATAATTTCAACTGAGATCCGTTAAAGATCGTTACTCTTTGAAAATTTAAAACACGAACTAAATTTTTTTCTAAACTATTGTAGCCTTCGCTAGAACGGAACAGTTAAAATTTTGCTGTATAATTTAGTCTATGAACCTCTCTCGAAACAGCAAAGCGTACGATTGCACCTATCGGCCATAAATTTGATTAATGAACGTAAGTGCTATCGATTATTCCAAGATACAGTCGGCATTTAATCACGCTTTGCAAAAAGCGAATTAATTTTATACCGCCGTAACTTAAAACTGTAGTTTAGAAGTTAAATCTAGTATCTAAATACTAAACTAGCTGTAATTTCGCCTGTGTAAATTCAGTGATTTTGTTAAATCTTGAGGGTTTTAATTTTTTGTGCGTAACACTGATTATTTATATTAACGCAAAGTAGCCTATGTTATCAATCTTTGTCAAAGTCTATTGCACAGGATGTGGCTGTGGGGCGATTTCAGATTAAATAATAATAAATAAATATGTAGGACTATATGACACACGGACGTCTATTCCTAAGGTAGACAACTTAATGCCTGTGTTATAGGTAACAGCCGCCTGTGGGCAATTTCATTGCGAACGCTGCGCTGACCTTAATTCCGATCCACAGCTGTTGTTTGATTTCTATATGTTATCTGTGTTTGTTCAGTTCTCATATTTTAATGGGCAACGTACAATATTTCTTTGATTAGTAATCATGTTACATTAATAGACAGTAGAGCTAACATATTAAAGACTACTAGTGATTGCGGGCTGGTCGAAATTAGCTCACAAACCTTTTTGCATTTTACCATTCGCACACCTTCCTCTATACACTAACTAACATTTTGCCGAATTTCATACTCCGGAGGATTTTGGTTAGACGGTATCTAAAGTTTTCGCTTCACGTATTCATTAAAGACAATTATATAATTCAAAACGTTCTCAAATGTGTGAGACGCGATACATTCGAGCCTACTGGTAGTGTGGATGTCTGTATTACTTGCATATACAATTAAATAATAAAGGATTTGTCGGTACGGTAACATTGTAGCGAGTTTAATGGGTCTTTCTCATCTCAGAAATGCCCAACGCACTGAATAATGAAGTTTTCAATTCAATAACCATTTTTATACATAACAAATTTAACCTCAAAAATTTATAACACAAAATCTTCTTGTAATTATAAAAAAAAGTGCATGTATTTTTGCAAATATCTATCCCGCTAAAAGCAGACAATATATTCGGTCAGGAAGTCCACCAAGTCTGTACAATATAGACAAAACATTATATTGGTTTCAAAGTCTCAGCTAAATCAACAAAGGTAGAGTTCAGTCTTCAGAGGACGTTCCAATCGTCTAGTTATATATTGCAATATTCGATTCAATACAATCACTATTATTAACCAATTGTTGTTTAGAAATTTCTGTTGAAACCAAATAAGTTTATGCCCAGTCGAAGACATCTGAATGTTAATATTGTACATCGTTTGTTGCTTTCGCATATCTATTCTGATAAAAGTAATTGTCATTATATTGATTTTTGACAGTATATTTGTTGATGGCATTATATTGATTGACAATAGTGTATATGGCATTATATGGTTCCAAAGACGGAGCTAAATCAACAACGTTAGATTGTTCAGTCCTCAGAGGACGCACCAATTGTCTAGGTCTATATTGCAATATACGACCCACTACAATTAATATTATTCACTAATTGTTGCCTAGAAATTTTTGTTGAAACCAAGTAACTTTATACCCAACCGAAGATATCTCACTCTTAATACTGCATCGTCGTTCGTTGTTCTTGAATATCTATTCTGAAAAAAGTGGACCAGATATTTGGGCAAAGCGTATATTAGACATAATAATAAATAATAAAATTCATTTATTTCCATAACACATAAAGATCCTGAGCTTATAGATATTACAACTGGAGAACTCCTTTTGAGTAATTTATGTTACTTGTGCTAGGAGTCCCCGCTCTTCCTTACATTAACAAATCGATCTAGGCGCTAAACATAATCAATGTATAGGCAGTACCAACAGATTAGAGAAGTATAATGAAAAATTAAGATTAAAACTAAGTTATAACGTGTTTACGTTTACGTTAGAGAGTGCAATGTATGTAAATGCATGGACATTATAATGGTTAATGACATGATATAATATTGATTTTTCAGTCATTATTTTGATTGCTGTCAACACATTGGTTGATGACATGACATTATATTGATTGTTGCCATTATATTGATTAATGACAGTATAATTGTTGATGACAGTATATTAGTTGATGACACCATATTTGTTGAGGACATTATAATGGTTGATGGCAGTATATTAGTTGATGACGGTATATTTGGCATTATATGGTTCCAAAGACGGAGCTAAATCAACAAACGTAGATTGTTCAGTCCTCAGAGGACGCACCAATCATCGAGTTCTATATTGCAATATACCACCTTGTACAATTGCTGATATTCACCGGTGGACCAACAATACTCCTCTATAAAGCTACCGAATTGCAGTTTAATTTATTCCAGACGTGTCCATTGCAAGTGGCATATCGTGGGAACAATTCTATACTCAGACAGTTCAAAGTGTTTGTACATTTTTGTCCTTGAAGCCTACAAAGTTCAACAAAACTTTGTGCAGTTACACAAAGTCACCGGCCACACTACATGATTATTGAAATGATAATTCAAATGAAGCTATGTCTGGCTCCAGTGTCAGGTTATATCATTGCCAAGGTGACAATTGATTTATTCTATTAAATTAAATTCCGAAACAGCTAGTTCTATTGGTACTCATTTTTAATTTATTATATTTGGACTCTTTTTTAATTTAATCTATGGTTCAAATATTTAATAGAAAAGAAATTAATATAAATCACATTTTTTTATTTCAATGGTCACCTACTGATAAAATATTTGTTTTTTTAAGACAAGAGGCAAAGAGACAGGCGGTTTATTTGATTATAATTGACTAGCGACGCCCACAAACAAGAAATCTCACTCATTAGGCGTCATCCACATATTAAATCACACCGTAAGAGAAAAGAGGGGTAGGTTATTACTAAAATGTGACATTGTGTGACCACGGACAGGAGGGGGTCATATGCTTTTTCACAAGCCAAAATTAAAAACATTAAAAATTGAAACTGCTGCTTTCTTTAAATAATTTTTAAAACATGCATAAAACCGAATTATATTTGATGTCACACTAACGGTGAGGGTTTTGAGACAATCTGTAACGAATACGGGGGGGGGGGTAAAAATTAATGTGACGTTATTTATGGATAACCCTTTACCTACTTTTAATAAATGAGTATAATCTTTTACTGAAAGTGATAAACGAATAGTGTAGAATTTTTATTATTCTGCGCATACCAACGAGCATGGGGAGGAGTTAAGTCATTCAGTGGGGGTACTATGGGTGGAGTTTGCTTGTAGGCATTAGCAACTAGGTACAGCCTACGTTCACATTATATTTATTCATATTCGCGAATGGTAATATTATCTTGATTTCCTTGATTAGATCGTTGTGGAACACAAAGTTTTCTGGGTTAAGGTGTGACGCGATATAAATTTATGAGTACAGTCGACCAGGAAATTGCTTTAGCACGCCAAGGTCGAATGTCGTTTGCACGTCAATTTGTGAAAAGGCTCATTTTTGCTTGTTGTACATTACGTTAATTTCTAACAATAACCCTCAGCAAAATTTTCTTTAAGTATGAACTGTCATCCAAAATGGTAAAGCATTTTCTTGGTCGACTATACATTTCAATAAAATTGACTTTATTTCGAAAAAAAAATTTCATTTGAAATGAATAAAAAGAAAGAATATTTTTTCGACTGTGAACAAAAATAAATCTAAAACTAAAACGAGACTTTTATGAGACTTACTTTAATTTGACATAATTATTTTTAAAAGTTAACATAATTATGAAAGAAACTAAAAAAAGAAATCAATATTATTTCTTTATTAATACAATGCGGGAATTATATATTTTACTAGCCGTGCCCGCGACTTTGTCCGCATAAAATTAGGTAAAAAAAAAAATATTCAATTTTGGCGTGATATGTATGTAGCTTTCCTCCACAAGTGGGCTATCTAACACTGAAAGAATTTTTCAAATCGGATCAGTAGTTCCCGAGATTATCGCATTCAAGTAAACAAACAAACTCTTCAGTTTTATATATTAGTATAGATAAGACCTATTTTAGGTTAGTATTTACTAAGCCGTTCTCATGTTATGGCGTAACAAGAGAAATTTAGATATTCATTTTCAATTGGTCGGGTTTAATAAAGATTTTAAATGTAGTAAGAGACACGGTATGACTAACACATTGAAGCTTATAATAATAAAAGTGGCCAAGAGCGTGTCAAGACAGGCTTATAGAAGGGTTCCGTGGCTGACAAAAGATAAAGATATTTGTTAAATGACTTCAAAGGTTGATATCCGATTTCGCGATAAAAAAGCGTTCAAATAGAACATATGGATTTCCAAGCTTCTGCTCACACGGCAGCGCTGTTATAACGCGACGTTTTTTTATCGAGCAATGTTCTATTTTTAACGTTATATATATCATGGGCGTCGGTAGGCACTTCGGTGCCTGCTGCCTGCTCGTCTGTCCCCTTGTAACATAGAAAAAAAAAGTTATCCCAAGGTCCACTTAGATTGTAGAGAATATGACTGTGGGGCGAGTTGCGATAACCGATTGACTCATCTGACGTCATCCCCGGAAACCCCACAATCTCTACAATCTTACTTACGACTAATATCACAGAGTGACATTAATAGAGTCCCACTGTTTTACGTGCCTTCCCAAACACTGAGGATGTCGGGTATCAAATTTAGACCAGAGCTAGAATGGGTCACCCATCTATCACCCGGACGCAGTAAGCGTAACTTAACCTAGCGATCGGCTCAAATGCCGACCACTGATTAGGCTACGACCTCCTTTAATAATTATAAGAGTCGATCGGTAGATTAAGCAGTTCATACCGCGGTCCATTGATAGTTGGGTGATATATTTTAACACAGGTTTTAAAAATCCTAGACCCAAACCAAGCCAAATTCAAAGATCTCCTCAATGTTTAGGAAGACACTTAAAACAGCGTGTCCCGTTTAATGTCAATGAGTGATAGTCGTGAGATTGTAGAGATTATGATAATAATAATAATTTCATTTATTTCTTTGTTCTTTGTAATAGTTACATTTACCTTAAAAGTATGTTAGTATACAAAAATAAAAATAAAAAATAAGTACAATCAATAATATTAAGAACAAACTGGTGCCTAACCTAGGATTGAACCTGTATTATAGGCACTAGGACTCCGATATGACATATGAGGATTGTAACTAAAAGAAATAAAACTAGAAATAAAACTAGATTGTGGAGTTTCCGGAGATGACGTCAGGCGGCCGTCGGTCATTTTAACTCTGATACTAAAAGGGATACCGCTAGGAAGAAGATTAGGGACAGCTGAAGATTGATTTAATAATACTGTAATATCCCTATAACACGGTAGATTTATTCCACATTATAGTAAAACGCAGTGTAGGATTATTCTCGTACAACGCGCTTGTACGGCCCCCAATGCGAATAATATAATATTATATATATATCGAATATTATTAATGTGTTATAAGAGCACCGTGTTATATGGGGGAATATCGTAAATAACTAACATAAATTTTGAGCATGAGTTTTAAAGCAATAATTTTGCTCGTAGGTCGGTTTATAAGTTAGTTAATGCGTGATATAAAAAAATGAATTTCTTTGACAGGCTTTACAACACCCGACATCGGCAGTTCGCCTCCAACTCAGATGGATATGAGCGGATATGTCACGCTTCAGTCGTTGAATAAACATAGAAGGTAATATTTCTTGTACTTTTATCCATTACTAATCTTTTTAGGGTGTTCTTGTATTCTATCTCCTTCTCTCGCAGGCTAAAACCTATCTGTCTGACTCTATTTGGTGTGTCGCGGCGCCGAAGAAGTTGCACTTCAAAAATGAAAACTGTGTGAACGTTGATTTTAGGCCTCACTACCTGTCGGAGAGCGCTGCGATGGGCGCTAGCGACATAGACGTCCTAACGTGGCTGCCCACGGACTCGAACCAGCGTCCCAAACCGTTCTCATCGCTGCGAGACAGGGCCAAATCTACCAGAGAGAGGATGACCAAGCTTAGGTAAGTTATATTGCTTTTATTAATATTCAAAATTTTAAATCCGCGAATTAAAACAACAGAAGTTCTTTTAAGAATCGATATTCATATTATAGCCCGGGGTATGAAATTTTATGCATTCCTTTGCGCGTAATGTAAAAAAAGTTAACTTCAGTTGGGCAACTGAGATGAGACACACACGCACATTTTTTTGAAGTATAACTTATTTTGGAGCGAAGTGAATCGGATTTTATGAGACGAAAATGAGATACCTATAAAAATTCAAATCTGTTAACTATCACAATATCAAAGAAGTTTTACTTCGATCGGATGATGTTACACGATGTTTTACTTTGATTGCACAATGTTTTACCTCGATCGCGCGATGTTACACGATGTTTTATATTGATTGTACGATCTTACACGATGTTTTACTTGATTGCACGATGTTTTACTTCGATTGAGCGATGTTGCACAATGTTTTACTTCGATCGCGTGATATTACACGATGTTTTACTTCGATTGAGCTATGTTGCACAATGGTTTACTTCGAACGCGCGATGTTACACGATGTTTTACTTCGATTGAGCGATGTTGCGCAATGTTTTACTTTGATCGCGCGATGTTACACAATGTTTTACTTCGATTGAGCGATGTTGCACAATGTTTTACTTCGATCGCGCGATATTACACGATGTTTTACTTCGATTGAGCGATGTTGCACAATGTTTTACTTCGATCGCGTGATGTTACACGATGTTTTACTTTGATTGCACAATGTTTTACTTCGATCGCGCGATGTTACACGATGTTTTACTTCGATCGATGTTACATGCACTCATATTTTCTTCTTTTTGCTTCGATAGTCTATTGGAATACGATTGGAAACCTCTGACACAAGGGGAGAGCTCTCAGCGAGTGTCGACGTCGGGCCGCTGCAGCGTGCACGCCGCGCCGTCGGCGCCGCGTTCGCTGTATTACATCGGGATATGCCTGCCTCGCAATTTGATGGAGTTGTTTCCGTTGTGAGTGTTATTGTTTTTTTTTTTTAATTTATTAAGTTAAAACCTTAAAATTTTTAATAAATGTATTTTTTATAAATTTTATAATGAAGTTTTTTTTTGGAGTAAAGTAAAAATTGCTTATTTCCAAGCCAAATATGTCAAGACATTTAATGATTGTACAAAAATTTTAGCTGGCAGTCTCTACACTAAGGGAACCTGCATTATGGAGATTATAATATTATATTTATATTGTGTTTATTGATATTTAATTGAAAATTATTGTGATTGTCGTATGTTTTTAAAGTTAAATTTTATGTTTAATCTGTTTAAACCCTCATTCGCACGAGATTGTAAAAAGCGTTGCGTTAAATCTCTGCGTTGGCGCTTTTTTTAGCTTGGTCGGTACAAAAATATAGAGCTTATGTTTATATATAGCGTTGAGAATAGAACATTGCTCGATAAAGCTTTAAGGAAACTATATACTTTGAAATAATACTTATAGATTGTGCTCTAAAACTTCTATATCTTAGAACGACAGTTTCTCTTTTTTGTCACGAGGCACAAAAGACAAACATCGGCGTCACCAGAAGGCTTCTAAATAGGGCTTTAGGCCATCGGAAACTCTCAGAAACCGCACGAAACGCGACAATAATACCATCACTTGACGTGATAACATTGCTGCGACTTCACGCTGATCTTATTTGAAAGAGGTACTGGCAGCCGGACGCGACGCCCCAATTCGGTTGCAGACTAAAAGGATCTCTAATGAGTTACGTATTAAATCTGCACTTGATTGATACAGGATTAAGAACAGATGTTCAAACTGGGAGTGACTTATGTCCAGCGGGATAAGAAAGAGGATAGAAGTTGTAGATAATAAGACGATGAGGATAAAAGCGTTTTTTTTAAAATAGATTTTAACAACAAAGCGAACACAAATTATAATGAAGGAGCTATTTATAAACACAGATAAACTTAAAACACGTCTAAAGTTTGTTCATTAAGGCAAGCCATTTACTTAAACTAGCAATCTGCCCGGCGGATGGCAGGACCTTTTCGAATTCAAATATGTATTAATGAATAGATTGAGTAGGGTTGTCACGCTTCGTAATGAACACTGGCCCAGGCGGAGCCGCAGCCGCTCCCTGAAGGCTCTTAGCCAATTAAAGCTTCAAAGACAGTTACAAACTTCCGAAGCTATATTTAGAAATTTTTCGTCACAATGATTTAATATGTAGAGAACAGTACAAATCATCGATTTTCATCGAGATTTTCTTATCGTTTCAGTGGCAAATGAGTATATTTTTTTGATAATGTAGTAACGGCTTTTAATCTTAAGGCCCTAAATGTCATCACACCATTTGGGGATATCTTCTACCTATATAATTTTGCGTTATTTGCCTCCTCTTCTCCTTTAAGAACAATGGCAAGATGATTCCACAATCAGAAAGATCCACATTATATGCTCTCTGTCTCTTTCTTGGCTATGTCTCCCACATGGTGGTGAAGTCAGTAATTTTCTCTCTCCACTTTACATCATCAGTTTCTGATAGCTGGCATTTCCTCATGTCCTTTAACACTACATCTTTCCACCTTGTTTTGCCTCTGTTTCCTCGCCCAGGGATAGAAAGTTTTAGTGCTAAGTTGCCTAGGTAGTTTCTTATAACCTACCTCTTTTAATTCATTAAAGTAGCGTCAACCCTGGTGCGCTGTAGTTGGCAGACGCTCCTGGTGTTACCGGGTGCAGTTTTCGAGTCAGTCTGCGAATGCAATAGCTCCATTACCCGCCATTTGTATTCATAATTGGGTATGTACCAGAGGACCGCGTTGCTTTGATTCATTTACATTTAAACTTCTCGGGTTTTAGTTACACTTTTTAGCTAGACTAATTTAATCTAAAGCTTTAAATAAATTAATATTAGATTTTCGTAGTAAATACTATTTCAGAAATAAAAAAACACATTAAATATGACAAGATTTACTGCATGTAATGCATTATCGCGTTTCTAACACTACTTTTACGACGCCACGACACCAGCAATCAAAAGCACATTCGAGGAGGCTTTTAAAGAAGCTGAAATATCTTTTGAGAGCTACGTGGTTATTGCAGCGGATATTTTATGAGCCATAACCGCGCCATATCGCTCCCGTGAAAGCTTACGTGGTTCGAATGAGTACGACAAGTTGAGATAGCGGCGCGCTAATAAAATCCCCTTTTGGTGTATTTATCACATCCCGCGGAGATTTTATGTTGGAATTTTCATAGGATTATAAAATAATGAGCTAACTCTCACATATTTGATGTCAGCATTAAAACCGAGCGTTTGTCGGCTTTGATATTATCTACCAGGGCAACCCTAACCATATAACCTTAACCTAATCCTTTATAATAGAACACAGCCAACCTGGTCGATGTATATTTCAGGTTCCACCGATGTCAAAACTTTTGTTTGTGAAGAATCTAAAAACTGAAGAAGAGAAGACAATTTTGTTAATCACCAGCATCCCCATATAACAGGGTAAGATAGTTTGGAGGTAGACGCTTCTCTATCAATTT
Source organism: Charaxes varanes (assembly GCA_024363005.1). Lineage (NCBI taxonomy): Eukaryota > Metazoa > Arthropoda > Insecta > Lepidoptera > Nymphalidae > Charaxes > Charaxes varanes. The sequence goes on along the minus strand of JANCMC010044050.1, from coordinate 199,465 downwards.
TAGTTAATGAAGAGGTCTATAAATTAGGACAAAATACAAATTATAGGGTTAGCGTCCCGTAACGTGTATTTTGGTTCGCGTGACCATTTCACTTAGCGGCATTGCATTCATGCAACATGTATGTTCATCGGCTATTGCACCCCGAGTAGATGGATCCACTACAAATGAATTGCATCGGATGCAATAAAAATGATGTACAGCTTACTTAAGTCTTCTTTCATTGTATATTTTACAAGGAGCAAACGGACAAGCAGTACAAATTAGTAAAGACTTAGATATAGTCACCTGGACTATCAGAAGTCTCGGCCATGATATTGGAAAACGTGTATGTTTTCATCATTCTCCTTACGCTGGCAGAGTTCAGTTGGTGTATTCATCACGTTAGAGACGCAGGCGTCCCTGTCTCGACACATTTTTACATGACCCTAGTGCGGCTTAAGGGATCCTTTGTAATAGAGAACTTATAATAGTTCTTGACAAGTGAAGGTTTTTAATGGAGTTCCATATAAACCCGCAATATAGGAACAATCTGCATCGGTCGTATTTAAATCTCGGTAAACCTCGGGTTAAATTGTTCGTAGAATCTCGATCCGTGGCGCTGAGAACTTGTCCCGCTTTCGTCAATGAATTAAATCTATTAAAACTTTTCGAGTGGTTTCAATCTGGTTCATAGTCTATTACACGACCACTTAAACGGTCGTGGACTTGTTTAATTGTGCTGTCATTCCCATGAAGTTCTTATTAATTTTATTAGATGGCAATATATGAAATTAATTTATATCTAAGAAATCTATATTTATATCATAGACTAGTTGTAACCTGCGACTTCGGCCACATAAAATTAGGTGAAATGTTTTTTAACCTTTTTCGATAAATGGGCTCTCTAATAATTTTTGAATTGGGACCAGTAGTTCCTGAGATTAGTGCGTTCAAGGAAACAAACAGACTCTTCAGCTTTATATATTCGTAGTATAGATCATGAATATTTTTAGTTAAGTGAGCATATTTAATGAAGATGGCGCCATGTCTGTCATTGTAACGGACACGTTGGTTTTTTTTTTCGGGAGTTATTGATGGGGATCAATAAAACACCAACTGCTCAATATTCTTCTCGCAGACTGTACAAAGCACTTTTATTTACGCGGATAATCACGAAGTAATGGGAACGTGCCGTCCAACAATTTGGCACCAGCTTATCTACTAAATGGGGGCCGACACTAGTACGCACCCTTAAACTTTTATTGTGGCTTAATTTAACTTTTATTCATTGATTTTGTTTTAGAATCGCCAAAAAGAGGGCGATAATCATAAACGGGGCAAGTAAAGGGGCGCTATAGTGTAATCTCGCTCCATTCTAAAATTTATTTCGGCACTGGTTATCATACACATAATACAAAGACAAGTAGCAATAGAAACAATAATATTTGGGGATACAGGTACTAAATATTTTGTGGGATACAGTTTTGTTAGTAGAGTGAACAGAGTAGCCATTTAATTGTCTCAAATCAGAAAGCTAAGCTAAAAAATTGAATAGAAAACATCTTTATGCCGGAGCCAGACATAGTTCAAAGTGTTTGTACATTTTTGTCCATGAAGACTACAAAGTTCTACAAAACTTTGGACAGCTACACAAAGTCCCCGGCCACACTACGTGATCATTCAAATGAAGCTGTCTGGCTCCGGCCTTGTACTAAAAACTGGACTGTGTATACCTTTGTCACCCTACTGCTTCTATAACGGCGGAGCCGATTAGGATAAAATTTTGTGTGCATATTCTAAGAGGTGGCGCTATTGTCACTAGCTGATCTAAATTTGGTATATTTTTAGCTGTAAATAAAAATCGGCATGCCCCTTTTGACTCATGTCGGTTTTAAATATAAACTCAGAATAAACAGAATATTAAAAAGAATATAAAAGGTGCAAAGATAGTCTCGCATCCTCGGAATACTTTCGGCGTGGACTGGACCTTTCTCCTGACTGTAAATTGGGCTAGACAATGTTTTTGGGGTACCCTAGTATATATATGTATATAGAAATAAGAGTAAAACTAATTCCAAGATAAAAAATGCTCCATTTGCTGGGGTACTCCACAGCAAATGGAGTAACTTTTATCGTGTCCCTTCTGCCTTGTTGTACGCGAGAGGACCTGATGCGAGCCACAGAGGATACTGTTCACGTAGCTGAATTTTAAGAAGAACAAGAAGAGCAAGAGTAAAATTGCTTGTTTTGTTGCAGATTTCAAAAGAGATTGCCCAGCCCGAGCTACCTTCCAAGTTGGAAAACTACCTCTTGGAGCAGCTGTAGAAATAGAGGCCATAGCACTGAGCGGGGAGTTAACGATAGCTGAGGCAGGACCTTGTCCATGTTCAAAATAACCATCTTCTCAGTCGTTCTTTTCCTTCTTCTATTCACTTCTTTTATTATTCATTACTGGTTGTTATTTGAATTTAAATGATCTTCTTTGCCCGTACCATGTCTTTTAAATTTTTTATAATTGTTGTATTGATATATTAAATGTATTTTTAGTTCTTCGAACTTCATTTTGACATTTTGAATTAAACTTATATAAAATGTGAAAAATGAAGTTTTTATTCATTTATGAAAATACTTTGTTTCAAGTTAACTGAGGAGGTCATAGCGTAATTAGTGGCTATCATTTGAGTTGATTGCTAGGTTAAGTAGCTTTTAACGCGGCCGAATTATAGATGGGTGACTAAGTTTAACACTGGTATTCAAATATCCAACCTCCGTGTTTCGGAAGGGACGTAAAACTGTGGGTCTTGATTAATGTCACAGTGATATTAGTCGTGAGATTGGAGAACTTGTGGGGTTCCGGGGATGACGTCACATGGCAGTCGGTCATCTTAACTTGTCCCACAGCCACATCCTCTGCAATCTAAGCGGACCCTGGTACTGAACCAGGATAACGTTAGGAAGAAACAGACTGTTTCAAGGCAATAGCCCTGTCCTGACTGGATGAGCCACCTCGCGAGGCAGCCTCGGACGTTTGCCGCACAGCGAATTCATTTGGAGCACGTGAATTTTTCTCGGGTGACGCACATCCTGACTGACCTTGGAATTAGCCGTGTCCTGACTGAACGAGCAGCCTCGCGAGGCAACCCCACAAGGCAGCCCCTAATTATGTGCTATATCAAATAAAGTACTTATGAAAAAACAAGTTGACAGACAAACATTTTAAGAATACCTTTTTTTGTCATAATATAAAAAGCTATATCTAATACATGAAATTCTCGTGTCGAAAACTCCTCCGAAACGGCTTATCCGATTCCTATGAAAATTTTAGTGCATTTTCGGTAAGTCTGAGATAAGGGTGGTCCACGCGGACGAACTAGCGGGATACAGCTAGTAAAGATGAATGAATTTATACGACGTAACAGACACTTATTTATTTTTGTAAAGAAAAAGTAACTCGTAAATAGGGTTTTTATGGATTCAGGCGGTTTAATGGCGATATGAAAATGTCTTGTAGGCTGTGAGTGCTACATTTTTGGGGCAAAATGCCTCATATTCAGTGTGAGCAGTGAGGCTACTTTAATCATTTTCCCTTATACATACCCCAATATCATAGTCGAGACAATTTACCGCCTATTGCGCGGATATTAAAGAGGCGTGTTTTAGATGCGAACATATACCTATTTGGTACACTTACATTGTGATCAACTGTTTCATATGATTTTTAACATTGATGATGATTTATTTAACATCATTGGGTACACTTAGTGCTCGCGGCACGATATTGCCTTTTCACTGCCACGTGTATCCACTTCCTAGTGTTATCCCGGTTAAGTACCAGAGTCCTCTTAGATTGCAGGGGATATGGCTGTGGGGCGAGTTAAGATGATTCTACAAACTCACATTAATTGGCTCCCACTGTCTGAATACCATTGTAAGAATGGGTCACCCATCTATTCCCCGTCCGCGGTAAAATCTGCTTAACCTAGCGATTGACTAAACCCTGACCATTGATTAAGCTAAGACCTGAACATGACAATAAACGCAAATGTGGGTAATGGTGACAGGTATTGACCGTCACACTTGTGCGCAAATGCGTATGCACGGTCACCTACCATAGGTTGGTGAAGCAGAAAATTACCAGCTTTTCCGAATGCCTACCTATATAATATATACAGCCACATATGGCACTTATTTTCCGTTTGCATTCAGTCTAGGTTGGCTATATTGTTTCTGCCTTGCATTACTGTAGTGCGCGGAAAAGTCTGGTACGTAAGTACTTCATTACTTTTTTTTTAAATTAGCCTATACTATCCTACTGCTGGGCAAAGGCCGCCCCTTTTCCAACCACACCTTCCTTTCCTGACCCACTTCAATATACATTTGCAAATTTGTCTTCTGCATAACTCAACTCAAAACTCATTCAATACCCTGTATATTTATTACTTATTTTTATTACGTAAAAATGAATTCGTACATCCCTTTGTAACTGTATCACGTATGAACAGCTAGACCGATTTCGCTGTCTTTTTTTTGTGCTTGTCACTGTCAGGCAATTATTTCACCAAATTTCACGCGAACGAAGTCGTGGGTAACTACTAGTGAATATTAAACGGCAGAAAACGCGTCAAGTCATCTTATGTTTTCTTTCAAAAATTAATGAGTTAATGAAAACAGTTCACACAAGGTGTTAACTCTATACGTCTTGACTAATTCCAACAAGTACATTGCATAGTATAAACAGCTACTTCCCGTTCTTGTACGCTTAGATATTTTAAACTACGTAACGCAACAGATTTTATTGTGCTTTTCATTAATTATTAAAAACAGAGTGCTTCAAAGTGAAGGTTTATATCTTATACTATTTTTGTATATGCTATATTACTCATTTAAAAATAAAGCTGAAGAGTTTGTTTGTTTGCTTGAATGCGCTGATCTCAGGAATTAGTGGTTCGATTTGAAAAAAATCTTTCAGTGATAGATAGCCCATTTGTCGAGGAAGGCTATATACAATCAAGTTAAACTCTTTCGCCTAATTTTAGGCGGACGAATTCGCTGGGAGCAAGTAGTGTATAATGTAAGCATATCTACGTTGCACCCTTGCGGAGCTGGGGCGGGTTGCTACTTATAACATAGTATGACGACATAAGGATCCCAGAACTAGACCCTTCCGTTCAGTTCATAATAAAGTAAAAATCAACGAATCCCTTGAATCGTAACTTCCTTCTCACTCTTAACCGTTTTTATTTAATAATCGCCTCGCAAATGTGCTTTTAAACTCGCTTTAAACCTTACAGCAACGATTTCACGCGTCCAAGAAATGGCATATCGTGCAAAATGAAAGACGTGACTTTGCGAACTGGTAATATGAAACTTGCACTGCATACTTTAGCTTTGATATTGATGTCAAACAGTATCAATGCGATGTCAAATGATGGGGATGATACAGATACGTATTTGAGCAGATTTCTAGCAGATCTATGGCTTGAAGGAACGGATGTTGTGAGGATTATATGGAGAGATTGCTCGAAAAAGGTAATACTTGATTTAATTGCTTTTTTTTTCAGAGGACCTAAAATACCGACCACTAAGGTCGGTATTTGAGTATTCGCTAGGTTAATCAGTCCTTACGATGAACGGGTGATGCTCAGATTTTATTATTCATTATCAACGTACACTATATAAATTATAAATAAATTAATTAAAACAAAAAAAAAACCTTTATTCAACTATAGACATTACAATACTTACAATAGTTTTGAGTAATTATCTTAACTGATTTTATATATAATGGAACAGGAGGTCGTAGCGTAATCAGTGCCCGGCGTATTTGCTAGGTTAAGCTGTTCTTATCACGGCCTGGTGATAGATAGGTGGCCACATTGGTTTTCAAATATTCGACCTCCTCCGTGTTTCGGAAGGCACGTAAAACAGTGAATCCCGGTTAATGTCACTGAGTGATGTTAGTCGTGAGGTTGTAGAGCTTTTGGGGTTTCCGGGGGATGATGTCAGATGGCAGTCGGTCACTATTTGCTCCACAGCCACGTCCTTTGCAATTTAAGCGGACCCTGGTAGAAAACCTGGATAACACTAGGTAGAAGAAGAATATAATGTAATTATAAATGCAAATAAATCTATTTTATCTTTACTTTTCTACAAAAACGTAACTAGAAAAATCTCATAATGCGGTTCAAGTGCCGTGAGATAATTAAAAATAACCGCATATTTTTATAACGCACAGGGAATTCGGAATTACCCATTTTTCGGGGAAGTTTACTAAGATCCTTGTGAGATTTCAAGCGTCCTTGCTTAGATTGGTTTACGGCTGCCAGGACTAAAATTTTCGACCCTAAGTAAAAAAAAACTTTATGAATATTTTAGTGACATTGTGATATTAATCTGTGGTTAAGAAGGATTTTTAACCTAATACTTTTATTCTTTATTGATTAAACAAATCGATATTGATGCCCTCTCAACTACAAAAAGGTTATTATGCAGTATAAGGTGGAGCTCTCTAGTACTTCCTAAAAATATTGACATGTTAAGAATCTTTTCTATTAGCTGTTTCCCGCGAATTCTTTCGTGTGAAATTGCGTGAGCCGTTAAACCTCCTTAATCTGGCTCCTATCAAAAACTCCTTGATGAACGAATGTCTGCTGACTTAAAACTACCTCCATTTCAAATTTCATCTTTATACGTTTCGCGATTTTCGATATTTTGTGTTAGGTGATCTTTAGAAGAAGTTAGAAGATTAGATAAATTAGAAAAAATATCTAGAGCCGTACTAGTAGGGTCATACTTTTGGCTAGGCAGAAGATCGAATATAGACAGTGAAGGCAATTGTTAATGCGCATAGTAAAGCAAGCTTAGGAAAAAAATTAAGGAAATTTCAGACGAATATCAACCCTACTTTAGTTAGAAATGAGAAAAAGGAACGTTTTACCACAAGGTAGAAGTAAATCCGACACAGTAATTTAATAATGCCTGCGAATAAAATGTAAATTTTGGGATACATTCCTCTAACGTTATTACCAGTCCTTGGTTTCCTTTACTTGTCAGATATGTAGGCGTAAATTGGTATATACCTGAGTAAAATTTGAAAATGTGTATTTTTTATTTTTAATAATCCTGATATGTTCCACAGCTGGGCAAAGGCCTCTCCTCTCTTAGACTTTTGCCCTGACATATGAGCATACCAAAAGTGGTTACATGGCCAGTTTATACATTGTAGTAGAAGATGGGGCAAGGGGTATACCAGCCAAGTCCCTCTGCAACCTACTAAAAATCATGACTTGTCAATAATAAGTTCTTTTGAATAACTGTATAATTTTTTTTTAGTTGATAGAAGTGAAAGACGTAATCAATCACAAAGAATACTATCCGAAATTTTTGAGGTGCATGAAGCGGAAGACCTTAAGGGCTCTAGACCGCTGCCTGAGTCCAGACGTTGTGCCCATAGCAGATGGAGTGAACCTGGTTAGGTTTGAACTTGTGGACAACTCTGGAAACGTCCTACAAGATAATGAAACCAGGTAAAGTGTAAGCTATCATCTTTCTAAACAAGAATTTTTGGGGCTTGGGGCCGCCTTAACATTACAACCCGTTGGCTAACACTTTTAACAAGGAACTAACTTTATAGAAGATTTATGATGAAGTAAAACGAATTAGATTTTAACTTCTTGATGAATTTGAAGACGTACAACGCGACTGTAAAATCAGGTCTCTGTGTGATTATTGTTCCAAGCTAAAGCTGTAATAGGCGTGATCATCTGGGCTGGCTCCTGTTTGATTTTACAAAACTGGTTGGGCAAACTTATAAAAAATAATAGAATTGTAATATTTCCAAGTCAGAAAGAACATACAACGTTGAAGTGAAAACGAGTATTTCAGAAAATCAGTTAAAACATACCTACCGATTATATTACTGTACGGTTGAATGGACTCTAAGTAATTTGATGACATATAATAAACTGGTTTCAAATTCACTGTGTAAGCGTTCCGATTACATTATGGCGAAATGCATGCAATATCGTACCATCTTATCAACCGATTTAGCAAAAAGGAGGGTAATTTTTTCTCGGCTATGGCCCATTACCGTAAATGTCTACTTCCTTCTTATCTTCGCTTCTATAACTGGTCTTTAAATTAAGTGTTTTAAAGACTTCAGAAAAAGTGTTCGTAGTTACATAATCTTTACGCCTGTCAGGTGGTTTTTGTTCAGCATAGTATGACTTTTAAGAAATGATAGAGGTACATTACTTATGGATTAAATCAGGAATTTGGTGGAGTAGTAGTTTATAGTGAGTAGATATTCGCTAAGAACGGATTTTTCGATAGGGCTGGATTAAGGCCCTCGCCAGTTTACGCGGCCAAAGTCGCAAGAAATAGTGTCGGCATATTGTGGATCTGAGAAAAATAGTATTGTTTGGACAACTACTTAACTTCTCTATTGATTCCGACCAAAAAATGGCATTGTTTGGATATGACAATAATATTAATAATACATAAAATACATTTAATAACAAAATTCACACCCCTCTTTCTTGCTTGGCGCAAAGCCCGCGAAAATAGTAGAAAACCTCAAAAAATTGGGCGTGTAAATTATATATATAACACATAATAATAATAATAATATAAACTTTATTCAAACAGAAACACCAAATTCATAATCATTAGATATTTTTTGCGTCAGATATGATATCTGAGTAAAATCATTGGAAACTAAAATATCTGTATCATAAGTTAGAACAGCCATTATTGATAGTCGATAGTATGTGAGAGTATTGGTTTCGCATAAATTGAAATGTGAATAAGCGTGGGCGCGCATGACCAATTTTACGATTGGCCGATTCCCGAATCGTATTCACGTCAAGGAACAAGAAGGAAGGCACGCACGAGTTACTGACTTTTGTATCCTGATTTTCAGGGATCTCCATTTAATATTAGAGTAAATATCAATTTTCAGATATTTACTAGCACCTCATGCTGTCCTGGTATAATTTGAGTTAGATTAAGAAGTTTTGTCAAATCTTTCTTTTAACCTTTTTGTTAACCCAGTGTATCCCAACGTGGGGCCCACGCCCCACAGGTGCCCACACTGTGATTTGATGGTTCAGGGTGCGACTTAAAAATGGATTCGACACGACTTTAACCCTTTTGCTTTGGCTTATTTAAATGGAATGATCGATATCGATGACAAATTTAACAAAAAAGGCAAATTCTTAAAAAAAAAATGCTGTAAATAATTATTAGGTGTAATTTCGTTTGACGTTACCAAAATATCTACTTCCTAAAATTTATCATTTATATTTTTTAAGAGAAGAAAATAATTTTTTAAGGTAAACAATTGTTGGGCATCAAAGTTTTAGAAATGTTAAGGTGGGGCATAGCCTAAAAAAGGCTGGGAAACCCTGTCTTAACCTATACCCAGATCCTTCCTGTGACCCTAACGATTATCACACTACCTAGAAGGAGAACGCCCTACCCTTTATTTTCGACAGTCCATACCTGTTATATTATGAAAGAAAAATATTTCATATAAGTGCTGAGTAAAATAAATACGATAGATTTTGTAATATTTCTGATACAAACCCTTTGAAAATGTCTCTCCATTTCCCAAATGTCCCGAAATGACTTATTCGCTACACTTGTCTAAGGAATCGTACGAGTTATTTATTCAGGCGTACCAATGCCGTCTAAATGCGGAATTTCTATATATAAATTTCCTAAGTAAATATCACACAATTTTTACTTTTTTATCCCACCATGCATTCCATCTTGTTTTTAGAATAAAATTTTAATATACATTGTGATTATCCGATTTAAAAACCATTCCATCCAAAATCCAAAAAAAAAAATATCAATCTTATCGTAAACAGAATGTATTATGATAAATTCTTATGTCATTTTAATTTTATTTTAGTGGCTTTTGGACAGAAAATGAGTTGGAGGAAGGGGAATGGAGGAATCTTGCTTTGCAAAGGATGGCAAAAGTTCTTCGAACCCATGTCGTAAAATTTGATTTCGATAACAACGACATAGATGGTAAAGGTGAGTTTACTTCTGTTCAATTCCCCTTTTTAACTAATGTTTAAAATATTGTTTCTTTTACCCAAAGATTAGTTAATTTAAAAAAAAATTAAACTTCTTCGCGCCCTTAAGCCTGGGCACTGCATATTCTTCACAAATACCATCTATATTAAGTACCTACGTGTTATAAAACACCACATATATTTGTCAAAAAAAAAAATTATAATTATGTAGTAAATTCAAGATGTCATTTATTTTCTTTGTAGTCTTTAATATCTTTGTCTTAACCTTGCAGTTGAGTTCAGAGGGCGGCGTCGCCATCAAATGATGACCATGATGATGTTTGGAGTCGTATCCATTGGGATGGTCCTCGTCCCCATGGGCTTTCAATTCCTTGCAGTTCTCGGAGGAAAGGCGCTTGTCCTGGCTAAAATGGCGTTAATACTTGCTTCAATACAAGGCTTAAAAAAGGTTTCTACTACAATATCATTTCAATAAGCAATCCATATCAATTATGCTGAATTGTTTTACGATGGTTTTTTAAAATGAAGCCATCACTGGGCTTAAATTAACGTATTTTCATTTAAACAATTTACGCATTTGAACATAATTAAATTGGCCCCGAGCACCACGAAAAGCGGAATTTACCAAATTTTATTCGCGCTTGTTTAACCTTTGCAAACATTAAACCAATTAATTTTCTAACCAAATTTTAACGTATTACTCACAATACTAACATGTTTAACAAATATTCCCTTTTAGGTAATACGCCTATGATGGGTTTCATAAAACGCCGAAGGTATATTTAATGTCCGATACCAATATATCAATAAGAAATATGCTAAGTTTCAAATCAAAATTTAAAAGTTTTCTCCATTTGGAAACGATTTTACATTTTGGACATTAGATGGATATTTAAGTAGCTATAGCAGAAGGGTTGACGCAAATCACGGATTTGAAGAAGTAGATTCTATTTCTTTTCCATGAGTTGTCTGCTGTGGTGACAAAATCTGGATTGGACAACCGACATTTCACGTTCAATTTTTATACGAAGCCTGCTATTACTATAGGATAAAAAATGTAACATATTAAAGTTTATTTTCTATTTGTTGATTATCCCGAATGAAAGATAGATATATAGACAGTTGCTAAAAGGATGGTCGAACAATGGTTCTATGTTGAGATTTCGGAAAATTATAAAATCTATCCTTAATAAGTATCTGAATAATTTACTAACTTACTTTATTAACTAATCACAATCTCGCTGTACAGCACAATTACTAATTACACAAGAAGATAACCAGTTAACAAATGTTTTGTTCCAGATTGCTGCAACTCCGATAAACTACGGCTTTTACCATTCATATCCTTCCTATGATCATTATGAGAAAAGAAGTCACGCTGACTGGTCACCACCATCACAGATCCAGCCGTCGACAAAACATAATCCTTCTATAGCAGATGATATAAAGAATGTCAATAAAGATGTGAAAAAAGTTAAAAATGCTGTCAAAGCTACAATAAAACGAAACGTGGATCCTGCATTGAGCAAACAGGAACCAAGATTATTTCCTGTTTATGGAACGATCACAAATCTACCAACTCCTTCTGTTTTTACCATTGAAGATGTAGGAACACCTTTAGTCGATTTAACAACTAGACCTGGTGAAGTCCAAGCCGATTATGCACTTGATTTACCATACAATGGGTTTCACTTTCAAAGTCCCTCTACTATCGTTCCAACTTGATATATTTGCGAAGTTATTTCAATCTTTGTTAAATGTTGTAAGTGGTATATTTACGTATTTTGTTCAAGTTTTGTATCCCGACCGACAAATATTGTACAATATTTATTAAGTGTTTTTATTTGCAATTTTATTATGTCATTGTGAAGATATTTTCTTTGATAGCTTCAATGATTTTGATTAAAATAATTTCAATACAGTTTATTACATTTTATTGATCAAATAACTGAATTTTAGCAGAATAAAGTAAAGGATAAGTAAACTTTTAATGTAGTTGAATCAAAATCTGTAGAATCTTCTACCATTCAAAGTATACAATCGATTTCAAAAAGATTATTAAAATTTTAGGGTTGTTAATTGCCTAAATGATCAGCATCGTTTGTTTCAATATTGATTTTATCAACCGATTGTGGTGTATCTTTACAGAAAAAAATTTAAGGTTAATTACTGGGAGTAGCTAAGTAATTGTATACTTCTAGAGACTGGTTGGTCCCTTAAATTTAATATTTTGCTCTGCCCTAAAGAAGTAAAGTATTTCTCTAAGAATATCACGGCGTTAAATGTTATAGCTGTAATAACTTTAATGGACACTTTATTTTGAAAGCAATTAATGGCATTGTTCATACTTTTATGTGTTTTCATTTTATTACCATAGCCACAACACTGAATACTAGCTTCACAAATCATGACCTTAAATAGTACTTATTTGGTAATCTAGAATAAATATATTTCTTTGTATTGTTTATTTTTATCAAACAAACCTGTAAACTGAAACCTATTTTGCTTTTGTATTTTTCATTTGCACTCTGTTCTCTTTTTATGCGTTAATAAATTAAACACAGGAAGCTTTACGATAAAATAAGGTCATAGGATGATAAACTAAGTGAATCTGAATAAAGTTTCAAGTTTCTATGAATTGTGGTGTTTAAGTAAATCGAAAGAAAAAAATATGTACCTTTTTTACGTTTTATTCAAAAACGGTAGTAAATAGAGGTCAGAAAGTTACAGAATCAAAGTATCTTACTAATACCATCATACCCTAAAAAGATGAATTAAATATCTGGGACCAATAATAAACACCATGAAAAATAACTTGCAAACACATAAGCTCATCAACATCATTGGCTTACAGGGCGTGGTTGACTTTAGCTTTACAATAAAAACCGTGAGCACACACAAGCAAGCATTTAGTAAGTAGAGAGGTATTCATATTTAGACTTTAATGTGTAAACATTAGGTACATAGGGTACACATAGGGTACAATTTAGTAAGGTCTTCTGAGCGACTACATAAAAAATACAATGAGCTATTAGTCAAGGAAAGTGCCCATTAGGCTAGACCGATGTCCGATGAGCTCTCAACGAAGATCTATGATATCAACTTATTGGTGACCTAAAAGTCATCGTTAAAAACCATGACGCCTGTCCGACTGAAGAAAATACGAGAGACAGTGAACTGAGACTTTGAAAAATATATTGATAGTTAAAAGGCTGATAAAAGAATTGATAGAATCAGGCGTTAATTTGCGGAAATCCATAACATGCATGAAATAATAAACTACTTTGCTTAAATCCGCGAATGAATAGGGGAAACCCGATGCAATGCTGCGACCCGAAAGCTACACCACCGAATTCACCACCAAAGCACAGCACTACACTAACATTCCGATGTGCCTCAACGCACGTTTCGCTTCGACACCGAAGCATCATCAGGAGATATACTCTACAAAGGTTATTCGAGCCTACGAAGTTACGGTGTCGAAGCGAAACGTGTGTTGAAGCAAATGGGAAAGTCAAGTGTAGTTCTGTGCTTTGGTGGCGGATTCGGTGTTATAGCTTTCGGGTTACAGCATTGCACCGATTTTCCCTCATATTCATTCGCGGACTTAGCAAAGTGGCTGACAAAAGACTCAATAACTCCGCTGAGGCAGAAAACTCTAGCTAGACGTTAGAGCATATTACCGTTTCGTAAAGTTATTTAACTAAAGCGATTGTTGTTTCAGTTTCTTCAATACAATAAACAAGACGTTGGCTCTAATTAAAATAATTGGCAGTTTTCCGATATTGGAAACTGCAAAGTTGGGTAGTACTGTAGTATAATTATTATTTTAACAGGCGAGAGACGAAAATCTACGATAAACTGACTTCACGTTAATAATCGAGGACAATAGGATTTAAACAACTATAGACAATAGGTATGACGACAAATTAAAAAAAATAGGGTTATAATGTTCTCAAGTACCTACTATTGCCAAAAGATTTAATATTACTGCAGAAATTAACGTTTTTATAGCAAAAAAAAAACATTATAAATTTAAGGATTAAAATTCACTCTTAAACACTCGAAGTTGTCATGACGTCACTTTATGTTAACAGTGCGTTCCTCTAAGCATAACCTCGACTTTTTCGCCGCGATGGAAACAGTCGCAGTTGTCAAATGTCGACTATCTGAATAAGCACTTTAAAACGTCGCGATCGCTTATTGAAACGCACTTATACGGTAGCGTCATACGCTCTGATGGATGTTTTAGCTTCCTTATTTTGTTAATCCCTATTAATCCGGCTCGCAATATAGTAAATAAATAAATTTATTAAGCTTTATGTATCTTATTTTATCAGATAAATTCATGATTTAAATGATTTCTAATTAGTGTCGTCAAACCTATTAGATACATATGTTCAGTTAAAATCAATATATTCACTGAGTTATAATCTATTTTACATAAGCTTTTTGTGCGTTTTTTTATTGGAAGAGACATCTACTAGCAGGATGAAACCAGATTTGACTAGACAAGGGAGGGGATACTGGCAGTAAAGGTGGCTGTAAATATTACTTCGCGAGAACTGAACTCGCGTGGAGTGGATTCCGTATTAATAAAAGTTTTATTTTATTTATTTAACATTTTTTTTAATTATTTAACATTTGGTAACGGTATAGTTAAAAACAATTTATGCATATCAATTCGCAGAAATTTGCTATGCGTATTTTGTATGCGGCTAAGTGCAGCCTTTGTACTCGCTTCCTTATTTTTTCAAAATGGCGCCACCTTGATTGTAAATTTGAAAGGCACATTACTTCTCATGCATGTCATGGATTTCCGCAAAGTAACGCCTGATTCTATCAACATTTAACAATATGCTAGGCAGAATTATAATTAACTATTGTGGATAAATATTTAGTAAATATATTGGCAACTTCTAAGTATGTTCTGCATATAGCTTATGTAGAACATATAAGAAGATATGAGTTGCAGTTATGGAGATTGTAATAAGGAGGACCATCTTCTATGAGGAGCTAGTTGATAAGTGGTCATTTCTAAACACCAAATTATCGTTCGAAGATTCGCCGAAATACCGCTGGTGTACAACGATATGACCAATAAAAACCATTAAAATTCTTCCTTATTCTAATGTGGGGCGCCCCCCATATTTGCAGATTTCGACGGACACTTTAAAACATTAAGACGGTCCTCCTGATTAAAATCTCTACGTTTGCAGTATAGTTTTTGTCATATAAATTCTTGACAGCATTTGAAACTGTCTTTGACTTGTAGAGTTATCTATAATAGATAAAGGAATATTATAGAGTAAAATCATAGTCCGATGCAACAGTCTGTTGCTAGCTTGTTTTCATTTAATTGGGTACATGAAAGACCAGACGCTTTATTCCCCGTAGACCGAAATGCAACTCAGTACGTAGTCGTTACACACGTGCAATAAAAACGCTCACAGACAAGATAAGAGGGCGTATTTTTCTTCTATTGTTTGTCTTATTTCCAGGTATTTCAAAATAATAAGGGAGAGTATTTTCTTAGAAGCTTGTTACGACATAACTTGTGTTGAAAGAATGATATTGATTGTGAGTCGTAGACTTTCAGAAATTCTTTTTAAATTCTTTTGCTGACAGGAGATGCGCTTCAACGACTATTCGTTTTATTTTAGAACTTATAAAGTGATTGCTGTTTGTTACAATCATATTAATATATTTTCATTATAGATTATACGAAGAAACAAAAAATTCAATACAAATTATTTATTTACAAACAAAAATCATATAAATTCCGGCCCAACTTGATACTATATTGGTTTATATTAAACATACTTTTGTAAGACGATTGCATTATCTACAAATCTGAATACGCCAGACAGTTACGGACATAAACATTAAAAAACGCCGTCAAAACGCAGTTCGTGGAATAATACGAGTGCCTTTACACGTTTTACTTTATACACGCATTACGGCGGAGGCTTTGCTGCATTAAAATATGCGACGTCACGCTTCACTACCGCTGCGTGATGCCCGCTCGGCAGCTACGTGCATGGGTGTAAACAAGTACATTACTGCCTCGAAACAGCTACCTTCCTGATAACTTTTATTACTAGTGCCTAGATTAATATAGGGGAAGACAATTCTGCTAGAGTATAATCTTAGATATACAAAGAACAAATTAAAAAGAAGAACCAACACTGGCAATCCGGGAGGTCCAACAGAATTTTCTCTTTTAATGTGATTACCGACTCCCATGGACATCTGCACCACCAGAAGATTAGCAAATGCGGTGCCGGCCTTTAATATAGAGACTAGGCCACCGGTAAGTCTCATAACCCGTACGAAGCGCGCCAACAGTACCATCACTTGACAGCATTGTCGCTGAGTGAAGTGTAAAAGAGGTACTGGTACCCGAAAGCACCGGCCCAATTCGGCTGCAGACCAAAAAGACTGCAAGCGTGTTGCTACCTCTAATTAAAGAATGAAAACGAATCGTCAGAGGTAGCGGTGGCATCAAAGTCAAAGTCAAGCGTTCGGTGACGATGACGCGAGTTCCATGACTTTAGTTCACCCAAAAAGTACATACATATAGCGCATAGAAACCGTTCGGTGTCAAAAAAAGTCCAATCTTAAAGAAGTGTTCACTTGAAAAAGAAATAGAATTCCTGTAAATAACTTTAACTTTAAATTTTAACTTTAATTGACAAGTATATACGAAGTGAAATCTAAAACTTAAGGTGTCACAGATGACACTAAAATTTTCATTATAAGAATGATAACTCCGTTGTAAATTTTTTAACATTATTATAATGCCGCCACTTCACGCCGATCTCATGTGAGGAAGAGGTACTGGTACCCGGACGCGCCGGCCCAATTCGGCTACAAGCCTGGCGCTACCACTAATAATACTCTAGTCTCTCTAACTTGGGGATCAAAAGCGTGAAGACCAAAGAGGGCTAGGTATGCCACAAAACCTAATCTTAACGAAGACAAACTAATTGAAGTCTTACAGAAGAATAAATAATAATTTTAATTTTATTGCGTAAAAAATAATCATTGTTATTTTTTTGTTATTCAATAGAACATATGCTCATTTTATAATTTAGCGAAGAAGCGATTCTTCTTAAGTACGACTACAATACATTAGTGTTGTAGCGGTCGCTAAAGTAATAAGTGTCACGTTGTTTTTTCTTACTTCGTCCAAATAAACTTTTTCTTTCTTATTCCAATCTACTCTATACCAGTTGATATATCGCACTCAGTAAGCAGAACATTTTTCAATACCTCTACTTCATTTTATCTTCACCGTCCATTCAAGATTTCGAGAACACATTACTTAAAATGATAGCATTATCACTTGTTAATAACCGCCACTTAGGGAGGTTAACGACTCCACCGGCGCTTACGGTCGGGTCAAGAGTTCGATTCTCGGTCAGATAATTGCAATTTGTAGCGACCATCGCCAATAAGGGTTATCAGTTACGTAAGAAAATAGACCAATACGTATTATGATTTATTTATATTGATTTTCTCAATTTGTTTAGTAAAATTAATTCTAGATTATTTTATTAATCAATCATAAGAGAAATAAGATATAGAAGATATTTACAATGTACTTAAATTTAAATAATAAGGAGAACACTATATACATAATAATATTAAAAAAAATAAACTAATTCTAAATTAAACTAAATAAAAAACATAATACATAATAAAAATAAAACAAAAATATAGAACAAAGAAAAGAATTAAAAAGCTGATCCGCATCGGTGTAAGTGGGGTTTGTTTATGATTTTATCCCTAATGGTCTCTATTAATAAAGATTTTTCTCATTAATAAGATGCTTTATATATTTTGACTTATATTTTAAGATTTACTTTAGACGAACATTTTCTGTCTAAGTGAAGTAGAATCCTCGACCTCGCTTCGAAAAGTTCGTGCGAGCTCCTCTGATGGTCCTCCTAGATGTCCATGAGCATCGGTGTTTGCCCCATAGTATCATATTTAAAAAAAAAATAATAATATACAATCCGACATTAAAAAAAAGCAATTCAATCCGAGAATAGCTCCAAAGCAAATCAAACTGCAGCGCATTGCTAGGAAGGCGCTTTATTTTTAACGGCGTGTGTCATCGCCTGCATTTATAAATATACACTTACAAACTAAAATAAACCGTTTGTTTATATTAATACAGATCAATCTCGCTGCCGGGAATATTTATTACATGTTTCTAATTCGACCATTTATAAATAACGCCAGAAATGTCACCGATGCATAGTCTCTCTACCATGAGATCCGGAGGGTGCTTAACTTATTGTTTTTGTGTAGTCACATGTTGAAATGGAATCGCATTGTTGAACAAATAGGCTTTCATAGCATTTTCAATTGTGTCACGAGCATTGTATATTATTTTCAATCATCATACGGTTAAAAGTGGCAAATTCAAGTACTGGGTATTTATGGGGTTGTTGATTATTTGTTTTAAGCAGAACAACGCCTTTCCTTCAGCAAAGGCCAAAAACATCTATTCCTCTCTCTGTCTATCTTTTATTAAAATAAATTTTACTAAAGAGAGAAGGGCGAATCGACACGAAATTCGACACTAACAGCACCAAGTACCGAAAGAAAGAAAGAAGCATTTATTTGATAGATCACACTATACTAAAAACATTTTTAACAATACTTAGGCTAGACAATAATATATAGTATGATGCCCCAAAAGGGCATGACTTCTCAGCGAAGTATGGAAGTGAGTGTACGGGTATGTACCCACTTCCAGCGCTGACTTTCAGAAGTCACCCGATATTATTGTAGCCCGGTCGCAGCCAGAGCAACTTAACTTAGCGATCGACTCAAATGCCGACCACTGATTAGGCCGCGACCTCCTCAAATTCTTTATGACGTTATATATACATCTACCTGTGGCTTCCGATAGTGTAATTGTTCATTGACTTTGGTAGTAACTTAGATGAACCGCCTCCCTGTTTCTACCTTTTTATTTATATGTATAATATAAACAAAATAAACGTTCTTTTTGTAACGTGAATTTTTTTTTTTTTTACTAATATCATATGAATTTATATTCGATACCTATATTCGATACCTATATTAAAAAAGTTAAAAAAAATTAAGCTCCGGGTCATATCCGAATCTGCTGGACAAATTTCGAGTTTCAGCGGTATATTTATATCTGATGTTAAAAGAAGTAAGGTAAGGTTTCTTTACTTCTAGAAAAACAATTAGGGTGCCGCACAAAAATTTAAACGCTCAAAATTTAACATCACTGAATCACGCGGACAAAGTCGCGATACAGCTAGTTAAAAACAAAAAGAGTATTTATTTCAATTTTCGGTAGTTGGACGCCTCTACGCTGACTTGAAGTACGAAACACGGTAACGCTAAAAAATCTTGTCACGTTTTTGGTAAAATGTCACTTTCAAAGGGCACAACTCCTAAAAGGCTAATACTACAAAACATTTGGACATTGTATGAGACGGAGAACACGATACTATAGCCGTAGAATATATAAGAATATAAAATATGTATGAGTGTATATTATTATTTACCAGAAAGGAATATATGAAGAATATGGATTTATTGTGACGTTTGATGGATTTGTTTTATAGCGATTAAAAAATAATTAAAGGTTATTGCACTGCTCTGATAAGGAATAAATGTGTGTTAATTGCATCTTTAATTGTCTAACATTAATTAAAATGAGGTAAACCCTTACTCATTAGTTTTTGTAGTCATTTATTTTGGCTATCATTTTAGCCCCAATGGCTCAACGATAGATGGTTGGACCGAGGTCCGTGAGGATTCTATTCAAATCCATTGTTATTGCTTTCAGTTTCTTTCAAGCCTAGGGTTAGAGTCGTGGCAACAAACATGGTTAAAAAAAATCTAAATTCTGAATATTATATTTAAATAATAATAAACACTCATCCAGGCCTCTACTCACATTTGTACATATAGGAGTGGAGTAAAACATACCTGTATTTGAGGTGGAGTTAAATATTAGATATTTTTCTCTATAAATTAATATTTTTTACATAAATAATACCTCTTTTACTCCTTATACCTACAACTGACGGCTCGTATGTGTACTTAAAATAAGAAAGAAAGAGAGAAAAAAGAAAAAACATTTATTTTGTACTAATACCTACCTAATTTACATGATGAAAGAAAAGAAATAAAAATAAAGCTTTCACTTTGTGTGTACATGATCCAGGCGGTTTGCCAATTATTTCAGATCAATGCAAATGTTTTTTTTTTTGCTAAAATACATAAAATTAAATATATGTATAGAAATATTTCATTTCATGACAAATAGCCCACAATATAACTTTTAAAAGCATAACCATGTTTTCCAGTCTCCATATAAATACATTTCCGCTATCAAGCGCTGCGGATGTGGAAATGCTTAAGGATCACTTACCATACACACTCATTGGGTACACGATAAGTATTTTGCATTTTAAAATACATTAGAAACGCATTTTAATAGCTACGACATTCCTATATCCTTTTATACAGAAATAAAGCACTTTTTAAAAGTTCCATTTCGCAGCTTTTACTGTCTGTCTGTCTGTCTGTCTATCTTTTTGAAATTTAAAATATCCACACGAGTGAAGGCACAGCCAAATGTAGTACTTATGACTGGCTCGTTGGCGCAGTGGGTAGTGACCCTGTTTACGCTCCGGTGGTCGTAGGTTCGATTCCCGCCTCGAGTCTGAGTGTGTTATCTATATGTATATATTTACATTCGTAGCTTAATCGGTGGTCGGTATTTAAGTCGATCGCTAGGTTAAGCAGTTCGCAAAGCGTAAAGTGACGTCACTACAACTTCTGACTACTTTGGAGGGAATTTGAAACCTAAAGTTTATAATGTTCTTCTTATGCTATAAAAACCGCAAACATATTAACTTTTTTGACAATAGTAGATACTTAAGAACATTAGAAACGTATTTTTCAAAATTTGTCGTCTCGCCTGTTGCAAAAAAATGGTCGTCTTTATTTTCGGTTTACGGATGATAATTTTACGTGATTACGCGGAACGCTTAGGCCGATCGTTCCTCTATCGTAGCGAGTTTCAATCGAGCGTATCGCTCGGCTTAAGTTCGCTTAAGTTTATTTATTTCAGTTTAATTGTTACTAGTTATAAATAGCTTAGGTTGTAAATCATAGTTGTTGTCAATAGGTTAAGTTGGTAAGAATTTGTCAAATTTCATCATTGTTCGTCCCGCCGTTTTCGAGATTTATTGTTAGTCGACACTTCGTTATTAGATATATAGTTTCAAATTCAATGGAATGGAAAATGCAGTCACTTTTACTAGTGGCGGTACTTATACTATCTGTTCTATCACCTGACATGACATCGGTACCAGCCGCGCTCGTGAAACACTCGCTGGCATACTGGACACTCCAGGTGTAGGGGTTTTGTGTGCATCTGCTCAACATGTCTCTTTAAGTACTGCGGTCGCCTGTGGTACAAGAGTTTCCACAATTAACTAATGTTTTAGACATTGTCCTTAATAGACTAAAAGCCTTTAAAAAACCAGAATTAGGGTCTTTTGTAAAAGTTATAAGTTTGCCAGCGCTTGCTCTTATTACAGATGAGAACAATGGACCATTATGAAGGTCGCTGTATACCTTTCAAAGTTATAATCGCTCAAACTTCATAATGGACCATTGTTTTGAGTTTGCCAGTGCATGCTCTTGATACAGATAAGAACAAGGCCCAATATGAAAGTTGCTTTATACCTACTAAAGCGACGAGCACTTAAACTTCATAATGAGCCATTGTTTTGAGTTTGCCAGCGCATGCTCTTATTACAGATAAGAACAGGGCCCATTATGAAGGTTGCCTTATACCTACCAAAGTGACGATCACTCAAACTTCATAATGGGCCATTGTTTTGAGTTTGCCAGCGCATGCTTCTATTACAGATAAGAACAGGGCCGATTATGAAGGTTGCCTTATACCTACCAAAGCGACGATCACTCAAACTTCATAATGGGCCATTGTTTTGAGTTTGCCAGCGCATGCTCCTATTACAGATAAGAACAGGGCCCATTATGAAGGTTGCCTTATACCTACCAAAGCGACGATCACTCAAACTTCATAATGGGCCATTGTTTTGAGTTTTCCAGCGCATGCTCCTATTACAGATAAGAACAGGGCCCATTATGAAGGTTGCCTTATACCTACCAAAGCGACGATCACTCAAACTTCATAAGGAGCCATTGTTTTGAGTTTGCCAGCGCATGCTCTTATTACAGATAAGAACAATGGCCCATTATGAAGGTTGCCTTATAACTAACAAAGCCACGATCCATCAAACTTCAAAAAGGACCATTGTTCTAACATGTATGGAGAGAATGCGCTGGCAAACTTGCAGATTACATAATACAGTAATTTGATTGATTTGATTTTTTTTTTAATTTACTTCCCGGTGGCCTAAACTCGTCATTAAAGACCGGCAACGCATCTGCTTGCCTCCCGGCCGTGCAGATGTCCATGGGCGTCAGTAGGCACTTAGATGCCAGCTGCCTGCTCGTTTGCCCCTTGTATCAAGCCTTCTAGCCATGTTCGGTTAGCGTGCGCTCACAATGAACGCACTTAAGAACCCCATCCCCGTAATTATATGGGATGGAAGCAGGTGGCCGGGACTTGAGTTCGTCGAAATGGCTCCTGACCCTTGTAATACATGTAAATAACATTAAATTCGAAATTTAAAAAACCTAAAGGGTTCAACGCATATTTATAAAATAGTTTTACTGGTAGGTTTTTACTTAATTATCAAGTAAACAGCTCTACCGAAAAACAATGGAAACAGTTGAAGGAGGCCTTTGCCATAAGGCATACCAAAAAAGAAATATTTAATAATATTAAGTCAAAGAAATCATATCAAACCTTTATACTTTGAAATAAAGTCTTATCGTTATCATAAGTAGCAGAACTGGCTGACATTGTCTTGCCCAAATATTGGCTCATCTGCTATTAGCAAATTAACCAAAATAATTTGTCATTTCCATAAAATATGACACCTGCCATATGATAATAATTTTAGCTAATCAATCAAAAGGTCTAGTACAAATATTGTCTATTTGATGCTGTTTTATGACTCAAATTGCTATTGTACCATAGCTTGATATCTATACAGGAAAGTACCAAAAATTTCAAACACTAAAAACTAATTAATTCCCCTGAGAGTTAAAAACATAGACCTTGAAAAAAAAAAAACTAATTATTTTTGGCTGTTAATAAGAGTGAAAATAGTAATTGGAGACAATAAAGAATAATCAACTAGAAAAATCTGAAGGTAGCATTTAAAAAAATAACACCTGTGAGATTAACCTTAACCTCATTTTATTGCTTTTTACTTAGGCCAGCCAAAAATAACATAAATAAATACTGTAGAACAAAGTTCAAAGAAATAGTGTTTTGAAATCCGATTTAATATGCATTCTACCTACCTAGGTATTCCTACCTATGAATTTGGTTATATTTGGAATTATTTGGTTATATTTAAGTTGTATTTCATTCAACGTCAAAATTATTAGAAGCGTAATAATTATTTAATTTAGTAAGAAAACTACAAAATAAGTTTGTAGCCCAATAAATAATAGATGCTGCTGTATAAATAGTTTTAAAACAAATGAAACATTTTTTATTGTAAGGTATACTATACCATTCTTACAAGCCAACCGGTCTTATTAAGTTATTATTTAACCGAAACATTCAACTTTGCCTTGCAATATCAATGCCAACAGCTTAAATCAAAAAAATTCGTAATAACGAGTATCTTATTCCGTGATCCGATAAGTGTTGTAAATACCTCCTAAAGGATTGTGAACATTTAATATTTGAAGATTATTCTAATAAGAAATACAATTTGCAATTTTACACAGTACAGCGCCGTCTGACATGTGTAAATGAATAAACGTTTACCTTACCCTTATCACACGCCACGGAAATCACGTAAGATGATAACACATTAACACAGTAATGTCAGATTACGATAAAAAGAGCGATTACAATAGTAATTTAGGAAAAACATAAAACTTTAAACTTATAATGAATACATAAATCATTCAACACACTACACTTCCTTCTCGCTAGAAGGCGCGCCACTAAACTAGGGATACCATATCTGAATTATGTTTACCATTAAAAATAAAGGTTACCAGATGAAATATCATTGTATATCTTTACATGACTATGAATTTTAACTTAGTATGTGTTATGTCCATCATGGATGTTGCAAATATCTTATTTGAATTGCCCGAGATTCCCGAGTAGGAAGATACAACTCACTTTCGGAAGGAGGAAAGTAGAAATTTTATGTTATGACTTCTGAGTCGAGTCGCATATAGTACTTTTTAAAATCAGCATACTAATAAAGTTGTAACTATGTAACCAGTAAGCAGGTAATAGCTGAGAAAGGTGACTAAAAATAAGAGCTGCTTAACTTATTTTTAAATGGCTGCTTCCTTAATTTATATTTTGTAGAATAATACTATAAATTAATATGAAAAGTTTTAGTCTCTTACCATTGCCCACACCTTTTGTCAGATGCTTTAACTCCTCAAATAATAAATGAACCTTACTTATTTCTACATCTGATTTTTAAATATGTTATTAAGACAACTATTAAAAAGTTCAATTTTAATAAGATACAAGATAAATGATCAAACACAAAAACTATTTATCTAACCATGGCCGAGATCGCGAAAGCCCTAAGCACGCATTGCAGAATGTTTGTTTATACTAAGAGAATATATGGTCATCAGGGAACACAAGACGCGATGGTGAGGGTTAATAATAATTATGTAAAATCTAATAAAACCTAAAAAATCGAGGGAACCCACCGGTGGATATTAATGAACAATTAAAACATTCACACAATAGCGTATTCCCAACTCGCGTAAAAACACGTGCCGGCTCCGCCACGAGGTGCTGGTCTGATGAGACAGTGGTCCCAGGTGGAGACAGTCCGAGGTGAGTGCCACTGTTCTTGTCTCGTACGAGTTTTAAGCGCGAACGGGAATACTCCCTTATGTGCGTACAGCACATAATTTTGGTGCCGAAACCCGGGAACAATCGACGTCCCGATCGTATAATGTATATGGTATTTTTGGTTTTAAATCATATAAATGCAACCAAAAGAACATTTATAACATACAAAAACGCTTTTTTATCAATATTTCAACCTAAAATCTGTATTTTATTCGTATTAAAGTTATTGCGTCATCCATCGTTACCAGCGATACCTACCGTTAACAAACTTAAAATTATTCAAAATATAACTATTTCCGCACAGTTTTATTCACCGGATCAGGAATTTTTACAAGATCTATTCAAATACGCAATCTTTAATCTAATCGATGCTTATTTCTTACCGGCTTGTAATAATTAGTGCATCTAGGTACATATTTAAACATCGTGAAGTTATTTACAAAATCTGTCTGAATAAGCAATCATCTTAATCTTATCGGTGCTTCGATACTTTACCATAGTGAATAAGTGTAGGATCTTATTAAGCAATCTCATCATACAAGTAGGTAACTATCTACCTATCGGTGCTTAACACAATTTTGCTTGCACTAATTTATACATCATATACCTAATACCTAGATATCTTTATGGGTTCACATCTATAGAAAATTATTGTAAGATCTTTCTAATTATTTAAGTATTATTGTATCTTAAAGGCGTACCGGTGTACAATAATAGTTAATAATACCCTATCGGCTTACAAATAATTTCAAACGTTAACATCGTTTTGTAGGAAATTCTTGTAAGATCTAAATAATTATTGTGCAACCTAATAAACTTATCGATGTACAACAGTAAAATCCTGTCGGTTTACAAATAATTTCAAACGTTAATATTGTAAACTTATACTTCTTCAGTCTTCTTTTCTTCTTCTTCTTTTTTTTTTCAACTTCATTCAGTCGCATACTTTCAACCTTACGTACGTAACTTTAAGGTGGTTTTTATCTTAGTTAAGATCGCAAGTTTTATTTAAAAATCGTATTCAAAATTCTTTCGTTTCAGGTGTTTACTTCTTTTTCATTAGGATCTTATCTTGATTTAGTATCAATAAATTTAAAAAAAATGTCATTTTTAGCGAAAAGTACAAGGAGTCGACATCGTGGGTCTTTAATTAAATCGAAGTGTGAGGACGAACAATATACCGTTAGCGATTTACCTACGTTGCGTCGAAAACGAACCATGGCATATAAACGGCTAGCTAAAGCGTTAGATATGTTTCCATGAATAATCACAGCGCGGCTTGTTTTTATCGTATTATCAAGATTTGAAACAAATCCCCGCTAACTTAGAAGACTTGCACTATGCGATCATTTCACTCGTATCTTCCGGTAGCGATAATGATACACCGGAACCGGAGGATGATGATAATGACAAATTGCAGCAGAAATTTGATGATATGTATTATCAAATTATTTCTATTTATCGAAACTTATTGAAACGCGACCCGACACTGGGCAAGTGCGGTACTTCTTCATCATCATCATCATCTCATATAAAATTACCTAAGATAGAGTTGCCCAAGTTTTCAGGTAATATAAAGGAATGACCTGAGTTTTTTTTATCTTTTCAACGCGTTAATCCATAATTCCTCTTCGCTCAGTGACACAGAAAGTGACTCAGATGTAGAACTTACATCGTACAATCAACTGAAATTATTAAGGCGTTCGAAATGTGAAGCTTTAGTCCGTGATACTCATTTTACGGAATCAAGTAAAAATTCCGCTATTTTCGCGGCGAAATCTACCCCTTTTCAGCAACCAAGGCGTGGCTAAAACTTGAACAATTTCTTTGTTAAAAATGTTTAATATTATTGAAAAACATTATTCTCAACTTTTAAGATTTAACATGAAGAATGTTTTACTGTTTTATGAATAATTGATTATAGTTCGGTATTATGTCCGAAAATTGTATGCGTAGGTATGTATGTATATCGGGGTGAGCATCCAATGACCAATCATTATCGCGTATTTTGAACTGTTTCAAAATAATATTATTAACATCGGTACTATGTAATAGCTAATAATAAATAATTTTGGCGGAGCCCTAATGACTACTCTATGGAACCCCTAGGGTTCCGCGAAATCCAGTTTGGGAATCCCTGCTCGCTCAACCTCGCCGTCCCTCAAGGAGACTGTACAGGCCCAATATTATGCAATTAACTCACGTTGGTCATGTTGAAGTGAAGATGAGACACGAACTGCAAGCAGGCTACAATCTGTTCCATTACTTCAGTAGCACCTGTGTAGTCTTCCTTTAGACATCGTAAGTCAAAGAACTGGGGGGTATAAAATAATATAAAGGTGAATTAATTAACACATCAAACATTAACTAATATTTACTCATAATAAATCTACTTATATAAATTTACTTAATCAAAATTTTTAATTATCACATAAGAATGCCCACGGTTACTGCTTAACAGTACGATAAGTCCTTATAGATTATGATTAACAACATTGGCGTGTCTATGTGTTGGTTTGTGGTATCGTAGATTCTAAATGAAAAGATCGATTTTGATGAGGTTTTTTTCGTGTTGTTTATAGTTGAGACGGTTTCGAAGCAGATAATTTTTCCATTTATTGTTGTACAGCATGGATTAATACAAATTAATGGTTGTATTTCAGCTGCTTTTCAAAAGTTTATATGGTGATGATCATTTTTAATTAAAGGGTTTTATGTACTCTGGATATACTATGGCAAAATATCATAATGTTTTTTAATTAATTCTGTAGAATTATTCTTCAAAAATAATATTTTTGTTTTCCCCTTCTACTATACAAAAACTTAAGACCAGTCGGAGTAAAGATTGAATTGGATACTTTATACTCTTTGTCCACCCTTTAAAGTTTTAGCTAATTAGTAAGAAATTCAATATTAACTCACCTCCAATAGCCATTCCACATGCACTGTAGGAGTATTGGTCTCAGGTAGGGGAATAAAATGTCTATTGCTGTTGGAAAAATGAAAAACTACTAGTTTAGTGGGGATTTTTTCCTTTGTAATAATAAAGTAAATAAGTAAGTTTTACTAGTTTTATTTTTTTTAAATTCATATTTAATTTTTTTATTTGCCATTATTTTTAAGAGTGTGATAGATTTCCGAAACGATACGACATTCAAGAGAAGAGCAATATTCATTAGTTAAAGGCCAGCAACGCATCTACGAGCCTTGTGGTAATGCAGGTAGTCATGTGAATCGACGTTTGCCCTTTGTTATATACAAAAAGAAGCCAGTTGAGCTAGTGAGTCTCTAAAGTAGAAAACTTATAGGCATATAATTACAATACAAAATTTAGAAAATATTAAGATCACCTATTTAAGAGTATTGATATAAACTCTTTATGCACCCGCTGATAATTCTCACTGTGTTCATAAAGGAAGTACATATGGCCATTTGTACGACGAGTTACTGACATGGACACTCCTATAAAGAATAAAAACAACATTTTAATTAATGATTATTAATACATATTGTATATGTATAGTTGCAGATGTACATATGTGTACAGATGAGGCCCAAAACTGCTAAATTAAAAAATACCAATGGGCCGAACATGTCTGCCGAAAACCACTACTTGTTGATCACAAAACAAGATGGAACAATGACTTACAACTATTTCACAAAAACGAGAGATCTATAACCAGAGACAGATCGAAAAAGGGTAGGGAGGCTTTTGCCCTGCAGTACGACAGAATACGCTAATAAAATTAGAAATAGCTATAATAGATAATATATATGGGCAAAAATCACCACAGGTAAATATTAAAATTATAGTTCAATAACTGCCTCACACACGCTTCGATTTACCTGCACAGGTATACTTGTACATGATGGTCTCTCCGGTAACCGTAACGTGGATGTCAGCCCTAATTAAGGTGACAAACAAGCATCCGGCTTGTTTGACAGTAAGCACGTCGCAGTCGTGGGTGTTCACCCCTTAGAATTCAATACTACCGTCCTCTATCCATAGAGGTCTCGCGTCATTATTTGGTTATGGTTTTTGTATACTGTTTAGTTTTCGCGATGACTTAGCATTTTTTACGTGAAGACGAGAATTTTGATGATCTCATGTTCTACGGAATAACGCCTTAATTAATTATATCAGAACCCCTAGATTTTTTTTTTAAAAGTTTTGTATATCTTTTCTTGCCTGTACCGTATTATGTGTTAGTTTCTTTTGTGGTGTACAATAAAGCGTATAATTTAAATAAATAAGAAAAATATATTAAAATAGGAAAGTATTGAAATTATTTATAGGTATATCATGTTTATTTTTCTTATTAAAATACTGTTATGATTATTCATAGCTGACATGTATATATGCTTAGGATATTGTTAAGTTGGTTCCATACTGTTCTTAACTATACCAAATCAACCAATACGTCTTCATTACGAGTGACCGATTTCATTAATAAAGATCCGCTAGAAAGAATAAGAGATAAGAAATAACTCCACCCAGGGCACACGAGGCCAAAACAAACGTTGACGAACGCGGGCAAATATTTATCCTCCCGGGTCAAGTCCTAAACCAACCCCGGAGCAAACGGTCAATATTAGCCACAGCATATGCTATATTATATTGACCAATATTAAAATATTGCCAAATGCCGCCTATTAAAGAATTATAACGCTGATTTGACATATTAAAATTGGAATTTTGAACTTTCATAGACGTAAGTTCGTGCAAAAATCCTAATGTAAAGAAATTTTGCTTGAATAAAAATATTTAATGAAAAAAAGGTTTCCGGAAAATGTATATTGCTTTTATTTTATGAACATTGTGAAAGGTAAGGTTAATTTTAATATTAATGTCCAAACCCTCCATAGCCTGCTCTAAATAAATAAATGTATACAGGACTATATGACACACGGACGTTTGTTCCTAAGGTAGGCAACTTAATGCCTGTGTTATAGGTAACAGTCGCCTGTTATACACAAATATTTTTTTTAAGGCTTTAGCATCACTAGAACTAGCCAAAATTACCATAAAGAATAATATCTAATGAGTGGGATAAAACTAAATTTTATTTGGGAGATAGCAAACACTCGCAATGTGGCGCATTAATACACGAATAAAGGAAACCCTTAAACCCATAACGTGGCAAGACCCCTATACTTTCGTCTCAGCGTTCTTTTCTGTTTATTGCGATCAACACAGTATCGTCTTTTTTTCTAGAAACATATTCCGAAGTAATTCTACAACACAATTTTCTTAATCTACATAGTTTTCATAGGATCGATAACGCACAACCCGTCTTTAGTAATCTATCCCCGTTCGTCTACAATCAAACTGAACAAATAGAAGAAACCATTATACTTACGTTAGTTTAGACATCGTTACTTACACATTAATAAGTTTACATATATTTACACAATAATAAATTAATTTAGCGTAACTTTTTTATTGATTAATTTTGGCACAAGACCGTTGCGCTCTCAGTCCATGTTTTAAATGATTTATTTTTGATTTCGCTTTTAATTACCACATGAAACTATAGAAGTATGTAACGATGCGTAGAATAGTTTATGTTTAAATACACACAAATCTTTACTTCAACTAATGAATTCTTAAGGGCATGTACCGGAAAGCATGTATTAAAATAAAGAAATGTATATGTATGTCATAAGTAGATGAGAGATTAAATTCAAATTCAAATGATATTTTATTCAAGTAGAATTTTACAAGCTCTTTTGAATCGTCAAATATTTTAAAAGCTACCACTGATTCGGAAGATCCAAGCCACGAGAAGAGTCAGCAAGAAACTCGTTAGCCACTCTGGTCGTGCAGATGTCCATGGGCGCCGGTAGGCACTTCGGTGCCTGCTGCCTGCTCGTTTGCCCCCTTGTAACATTACGAATAAAAAAAAACGCCTGAACTATTTTGAAGTTTGCTTGTTTTAATACTTTCCGGGAAGGTTTAAAAAAAAGAAAGGTAAATGATCATTTATAAATACTACAATATACAGATTTATCCGATACTTCAGTGTACTTCAAATGCGTGCGCCTAAACTTTTGACTTCAGAACAAAAAGGTACAGATATAAATTGGTGAAAGGAGCACATCAAAATTTATAAAATTGCCAATTTTTAAAACTCCTGGAATACTATCTAGATAACCGTTGTTTTTCGAACCAAATGACTGGACTAATTTTATATTTGAAAAAGATCGTTAAAGAGGTCACCGGTGGCATATGTCTATCTCCTAAGGATAATCCATAGTAACCATTTTTATCTTTTACGTATTACGAAAAAATAATGAACTATTTACGAAGCTATTTTAAATATAATACCGTATGAATCCTTATCCCATTAAATACGCTAGATATGTTGTACATATTTATTCAGATCAAAATTGTTCTTTACAGCTTATCATTATAATGCCGGAGCCACATACAGCTCCATTTGAATAATCATGTAGTGTGACCGGAGACTTGTGTAACTTCACAATGTTTTGTACTAGGACAAAAATGTACAAACACTTTGAGCTATGTCTGGTTCCGGATAAGGGTAACTAGAAAGAAAGTATGCAAAACATTAATAGAATAGAACGTGTGTATAACTCACCGTGACCGCAGCCTCCGGTGCCTTCATCACCACATCGGGCACGACCCCGTTAGCTTCAAACGCCCTAGCCACGGTCGACATCGCTCGCGCAAGCACCCTAAAATTGACCATAGTGCTGTCTGCTAGTAACAGAAGAATCGCAAATCTCAATATGCGGCCCATTGTGACAGTACAGACACAATAAATTCAAAACAAAACAAGAAACGTAATAAAATAGCTCAGATAAGGAGCGACCGCTCGCTTCGACGGCTTGCAGTCGAATGCCATGCGAAAGAATAATTTCATCGTAAATAATGACTGGAACCGGTACGGGTATGCGAAATTGATACGTACAGTTGAATGGAAAATGCCTTTGCCTTTAGTAAATATTTTTAATGGTACATCATTATGATAGATACTCTATGTTAAGGTTCACCTTGAAGAGTTGTTAGTGTAACAAAATTAACTCTGTTTTTATTTAATAATTGTTTGCGACCTTTATCAGTCGTATTCATACTTCTACAAAAGAAGATATTTCTGAATAACAGGGGTCTGTTACCAATAGTAGACATTAATTTGTCTACTTTATGAACAGACGTCTCTGTCTCCATTAGTCCTATATATATTTTATACATAGGACTAATTAAGACAGAGACTTCTATTCTCTAAATCTATTATTGAATTTCATAATACATACTTGTAACCTACAATATTTATAGTTTACAAATGCGCGCTAAATTCTCTCCCTAAACAGTTAGTGTTTGAGCTGCTTAAGTTAAAAATTGGCAATGTTCTAGCCATTAAAGTTGTAGAGGTCGTTCCACAAGTACATCTCTCGAAAATCGAGTCTCACAATTGGGAAATTTTTAATAATGTTACCAAAAATTAAAAAAAAAACCGACAGGGTATTTCTTTTTGACTGTACATATCAATATATATTCAACCAAAAAGGTATTTATATATGGGAAGATAAGGAACTCTAAAATTTACAAATCTCATAATGAGTTTAGACAACTTTTGACTTGTCACTTTTTGTGCTTATGACCAATTAGTGTCCGATTTTTGAGTGACAAGTCATGAAGATTTTGGCAGCTCAATAGTCATCTATCCTTAAAAACTAGTTACCACATTTATTATTTAAGCTGTTTTTTAGGGTTCCGTAGTACTTTCCTGTTCCCTGTAATTTCGCTCTGTCCGTCCGTCCGTCTGTCTGCCCGTAAGGTGATCCCCCCCCCACCCCAAGCCAAGGTCAAAATGAGACAAATTTCTTAGCATTCCATTGATTCTCCGTGTGGGTGCCGGGTCCATCGCGTTGCAGAGGAAGGAACCATAGCAGTGCCCGGGACTTGTGACCCAGATTTAGGTTGATCACTAACACTAACTATAGAATTAGATGTATTACGTAAAATAGATAAACCTAAATTGTTGTTGGAAAAGTATCATAACTTATTTAAGAGATACTGTTGCCTCAAGAATTCCCTTCTGCCTGTTAAGTGGTTATTTAGCAAATTCGTGATATCGAGGACTCGATTGTTCAGCGGTATAAAACTGTTAGAAATACTTAAGGTTCTCAGTTTAAACACTGACTGAGCGATTAGTAGTTTTTTTTTTTATATATTAGGGGTGTTGATGTGCTTATATAATGACTAGCGGACCTGACAGACGCTGATGCGCCCGAAAATTGGGTTACATACTCTTTACAGTTTTATTTTATATACACTTATATTTCACCTTTAATTGTAATTTTGACTTATTTGTTTTCATATTGGGTATTTACCTTTGATAAAGAAATTTATTATTATTATATTTACTACATTTTTATATCTTGTAATATTATTTCCGTTCCCGTTCCCGTTCCGCTCCGTTCACGTTCCCTATTTTATAAATGTTATTCCAAACGGCATAAGGTTATATAAAAAAAAGTTTAAATTGTCAAAAGCGCTAACATAGGTTACATAAGAAATTCTTTAACGTGATGGTTAAGTATTAGTATTCTTAAATTTTCTTATTTTCCGCGCAATTTTATGAACCTTCGCCTGACAGTAACAAACGGAACAAAAAAGAACTAGCAAAATCGGTCCAGCTGTTCACGCGTTATGCCGTGACGTGGAAAACGGGAATGTGAATGTGAAAAACGGGAAATTTTGATTAATTGTTATATATATAGATATGAGAAAATATTTGCGTAAAGTCAACTATCACCTATAATGCAGGCATTAAGCTGGCTATGTTAGGAACTGACACTGACTGACTGTGCGTCTAATCCTCCCAAATATTTCACAATCTCTATCTTTCCTTTCAGCATTCCTCTCTTTCTGATGACGATTGCGTATCACCAGATTGTCAGAGTGCTTTGGAGCTCGGAGAAGATTCCCGGACAGGCGGAGACTGTGAAACTGACGTCCGCTGAACAGAGTGAGTAATTATAATTACAATCAGGCGTTACTTTGCAGATGTATACGACAAGCAGGGAAAATATATTTCACTGTTCACGTGAGAATGACTTTTTCATTTTTCTTTTTCTATCTTCTAACATTTGTTCTGCTATTCGGTGTCTATGCACGTTACGTCTTCTGCTTGCTAGCTTTATCCGAAAGCGAAAGGAAACGGAAACGGGAACAAGGACAGAAATGGGAACGGGAATGGGAACGGGGAATTAATGTTATAGGAATTATCCTACCGGTACCGCCAGACGTTGTCCTGCCCGGATATTGGGTTACGTACTTTTTACCATTTTCTTTTCCAATGGCGGAGGCTGTGTGGCGAGTTAAGGTGACTGTCTGACGTCATCCCCGGAACCCCCACAATCTCTACAATCTCGCCACTACTATCATTCAATGCAATCCACTGTTGTACGTGCCTTCCGAAAGTCAGAGGAGGTCGGATAATTGAAAACCAGTGCTAGAATGGGTTACTCAACTATCACCCGACCGCGGCTAAAACTGCTTAACCTAGCGAACGACTCAAATGCCGGCCAATGACTAAGTTGCGACCTCCGCACGGTAGTGTTCTATAGTAAATCTCTTATGGCTTTCACCACACACTCTTTAAGCTTCCGTAGTCCTACAAGGAATCCTTATAATTTTGCTCCGTCCGTCCGTCCATGTGTATGTCCGCAACATGACCCTCCTCCCCTAGGATTTACAGACTATTACATCTAGACACTTGAGATTTTCCGTGTTGATAGGACATTCTAAAAAGCCATTAGGAAAATTATTTTGAGCGAAATCGGACAGTTTTTTTAGTTATTTACCTTTATACGGAACCCTTCTATATAAACGTGTCTTGACACGATCTTGGCCACTTTAATCTTTATGATACTTCTGTATTAACTATGAAGTGTGCAATAGAGTGATGATAGATCTACTGGGCGGCTTCTAGTTGCGCTCGCGATTCACTTTTCACTTCCATAAAACACTTTTCACACACTAAAACTCGCACTAAATTATTGTTCAAAAGCTTACGCAACGCTTTGAGAGTTGCGCTCCTAAAGAATAGATTTTTATATTTGAGTCTGGAGTATGATTTATTGGAATTAAACTCTAACGTTACTCGTAATGTAAATTTTTTGATTACTCAAAAATTTAATATAACAATAATAACGTTTTAACAAAATAATAGCCAGTCAAGTGCGAGTCAGACTCGTGCACTAGGGATTCCGTGCCGTAAAGTGTTACTTAAACAGGTTATTTTATGATTTACACTTTTCGTTTAAATTTTGCTGCAAGATATTGCTTCTTGTCAAGTTTTATGACTCTAGGTTAACGGAAAGTACCCTATAGGTGTCCAAAGGTACCCTTTGCAAATATGTGAGAAATATGATGTAAATAGCTATATCTTTTGATTGCGTATACTTAAAGAGTTGATTTTTTTACGGTTTCATGGTACCGCAGGCTTCAGTATTCAGTATAAATTTCAACTTTATAGATCCACACATGCCCGAGAAAAAGTAATTAGAGGTAGCGGAACGCTTTCGGGTACCAGTACCTCTCTCTCTCACAAGATCACCGTGAAGTGGCGGCACTGCTGTCACATCAAGTGGTGGAATTGTTGTCGGTTTTCGTTCGGTTTGTGAGACTTTCCAGTGGCCTAATATCGTTAAAGACCAGCAACGCATCCGCCAGCCTTCTGATGGCGCAGATGTCCATGGGCGTCGGTAGTAACTTATGTGAACCATTGATCGTTTGTCCCTTGTGACAAAAAAAAAGACAGACGGACAGATTGATATCGGTCTAGCATCAAACTGATCCTATAGGGGTTTCTTTTTTCTTTTACGTACGGAACCCTAGAAACGGTTAAACAATCAGTTCATCCTGTCAAAAGTTCTGAAGTAATAAACATGAATGGAATGGATGAGTGAATGGGTTTATTCTAGGCAAGTGCATTCCACCGTAGATCGCATCTACACTTTATCAAGTGTGACTGCGGTCAAGCATGCCTGTCTCCAAAAAAACAAGGAAACTACACCACAATAGCCGAATTAAGAACCACCTCCATTTTTCGAAGTTGGTTGAAAGGAGAAATAAAAACTCTACACTTTACCAATAACGTTGAAGTGTTCAGCGCTTTCAATAATTTATATTTTCAAACACTCAACTCTTATCTATACGTGATTCTTTTTATCTGTTGTTCATTTAGATTATGTTGGTAGCACTGATTGACATGGAAGGTGTTGTACCATAGTAACAATTTAAGCCAGCACAGCTCAGTAGTTATCTGGACGTAATGAAATCCGCACAATAACAGGTTCGGAACCGGATAAGTAAATCTATTTATTATACAAAAATAAATCGCAAAATGTGTTGGTATGCGCATAACTCAACAACACTGGACCAATTTTACCTTCTTTTTATAAAAATCTTCGTTGAAGTCCAAGGTTGGTTTTTACGGCGCGAAAAAATCGAATACTTGCCGGGGAAGCCCACCGAAAAAAACGGCTTCTCTCTTTTTCCCATTCTAACGTTTTCTAACTAAAATGTAGAGTCAATTTGAACCTTATTGCTATTATATGCGCAAGAAAAATAGAAGCCTCAAATTTTTGAAGGTCGTTGTATTTAGAAAGAAAGAAAGAAAGAAAGATAGAAAGAAAGGAAGAAAGGAAGGAAGGAAGAAAGAAAGAAAGAAAGGAAGATATGAATGAACGTCGACCAGCCGGCGATCTTTATAAAAACTAGCTTTTACGCGCGACTTCATCCGTGCTGTTTTCTTAGACCATTATAAAAACTGTCAACCTCTATTTCGCCGTTTTACAATTTTGTTTTCACTTTATAATGTAATTTTTCCTTCTCCCACGTCCAATTTATCTTTATACCGAAGTTTATCAAAAAATTGGTTCAGCGATTTAGGTATAAAAACGTACTAAATATAACATATGCAGTAAAATCTTTGTAGAGTCTATTTTCTGATGATGCTTCGGTGTCGAAGCGAAGCGTGCGTTGAGGCACATCGGAAAGTCAGCGTAGTGCTGTGCTTTGGTGGCGGATTCGGTGGTGTAGCTTTCGGGTTGCAGCATTACACCGATTTTTCCTCGCATTCATTCTCGGATTAAAGCAAAGTATTTTAGTTTTTCATGAATGTCATGGATTTCCGCAAAGTAACGCCTGATTCTATCAGTTGTATTTTTTTCATTTCAGCTCAACTCAGGTCCCGTCGTAAAGCAGCCAAGATGCTGGTCGCGGTGGTCATCATGTTCGCAGTTTGCTACTTTCCGGTGCATCTTCTTTCTGTGCTTAGGTAAGCATTTACCGACTTTCCACAAAGAAGAGGGGTTTTTAAGGATTCCGTAGTTCTACAAGGAACCTGTATCCATTCGTTCGTTCGTCTGTCTGTCCATTCAAATTGTCCCCCCCCCCCCTTAGGATTTCCTATGTCCATTTTTCTATATCGAATTTTCTGTGTCGGTAGAACATGCTAAAAACTTTTGAAGTTCTTTATCTAATGCTCTATCGCGTATCAGTTACGGAACCCTTCTATATAAGCGTGTCTTGACACGGTCTTGATCACTATATAAAAGGTTGTTGTGTTAGTATGTACATATGTGTGTTTGACTGTGGAATTGTAGTTTCTAAACGATTGGAGCGATTTTGATGTGGTTTTCTTATTTTTAAAGTGACGTGATTGAGATGATTCATCCGATGATCACTTTCTCGCATAAGATCTGACTGAAATGGCGACAATGCTGTCACATCAAGTAATAAATAAATAAGAAAAATATATACAGGGCTATATAACACATAGACGCCTGTTCCTGAGGTAGACAACTTAATGCCTGTGTTACAGGTAACAGATGCCTGTTATCCACAAATATTTTTAATGGTATTCTTGTCGCGTTCCGGCCGGCAACACATCTGCGAGCTTCCTAGTGGCGCAGATATCCAAATACATCGGTAGTCAGATGAACCACCTGCCCGTTTGCCCCGTGTAAAATTAAAAAAAAAAAAGTTATATTCTTCCAACATTTTTTTTGCAAGTCTGAATCGGGCTAATAGCTTCTTAAGATAATCCTCATTGATGCGACCTTAAACAGTATACTCAACACTGATTTAATTAGCACAGATGTGCGATATCTCGGATCCATGTCGAATCTCGTTTAAACATCTCGGGGGCAAGGACTCGAGCAAACATCCTCCTTTGTGCGTTGTCATTTTTTTTGTAATTATCTTCGAGTTTCTTTATTTTCCCTTTCCGCTTTGAAAATGTTTTCCCTTCGTTATACCCCCCTTGTTCCCCTCCTAGTTCCAAACAGGTTAATTATTTAAGTAATTAAAGATTTTAAACTTAAGTCTTCGTGGTTTAATAAAATTATGATCTATTTGTAATGATACGTACAGCGATAATTAATTTTGATTTGTCGGTATTTCGATCCAGTTATATGGATCGTGGTCGCGACTGGACTGCGGGTGCTGTGGTGTGTCAGGTTGAGTTGTCATGGACAGTATCTGTCTACTCTCCGTCTAGTGCTTTTTATCGGAGCCACAGGATTTGTACGACAAACTACATTTTTAAGTACATACCTTTTCTTCTAGTGGATTTGTAGGGGTTCTGGGGAAGACTTCAGACGGCAGTCGGTTATCCTAACTCGCCCCACAACCACAAAGTCTGCAACTAAAATAGACCCTGGTACTAGACCGGGATACAAGACGCTAGGTAGAAAAATAAGACATGGAACTTGTATACATGATTCGGTTTCGGTTATAAAAACTACTTTCGGCCAGCACTACTAATACAATAAATAAGTAAAATAAATTATTTCCAGGTACGTGTTGGATATGGAACAGAACGACCTGATCACCT
Source organism: Charaxes varanes (assembly GCA_024363005.1). Taxonomy (NCBI): domain Eukaryota; kingdom Metazoa; phylum Arthropoda; class Insecta; order Lepidoptera; family Nymphalidae; genus Charaxes; species Charaxes varanes. Next base: position 160,553 of record JANCMC010044050.1, on the reverse strand, counting down.
GTCTCGCTCTGCTCTCCCACGTCCTGTGCTACGCCAACTCGGCCATCAACCCCTTAATATACAACTTTATGAGCGGTAAGCACCACCACAACTATGTGTTGTATTAAAATAATAGGGGCACGTAAAGCGAATGTACCTCGACCCCGCAACCTTAAAAAACCGTAGTCTTCCGAGCTTGGATAGGCCACGCCGAAGAGATTCATTCACATCCAGTCCATCGCATTCGCACATGCCCCATCGTCTCCGCGTCTTCCTAGCAGGCCCTGCAAGTTGCAATGCCACTTAACACCACTCAAAAAAAAGTCGCTCTCATTCCGTAGTGACCCCTGGTGTTGCAGTTGTCCATGGGCGTCGGTAGTCACTTAAGAGTACCGTCTGCTCGTTTGCCCCTTGTTATATATAAAAGGTGGCCCCCTATCATTTCCAAACTGTTAAACGTAGCGACTTGAAATTTTCCATGTTGATAAAACTTGTTGAAAGCTCATTAGGAAAATTATTTTGACCGAAATTGGACAACAACTTTTGAAGTTATTTAACAAATACGTTTATAGCGTATCAGATACGGAACCCGTCATTATAAGCGTGTCTTGACACGCTCTTGGATATTTATAAGATTAGTAAATCTTATTTTCTAATATATAAAGTTGAAGAGTTTGTTTATTTGCTTAAACGCGCTATTCTCAGAAACTACTGGCCCGATTTGAAAAATTCTTTCATTGTTTGATAGCCTATTTATCGAGAAAGGTTATAGGCTATATATCATCACTCTAAAAATTTTCACCGAATTTTACGCGGATGAAGTCTCGGGTTATAACTAGTAATCTACTATGCGACACAATATACTATACTATTTCACAGATACAAATCACGTCCTACCATTATATGCCGTAAGGAATTACGGCATATAATAGTAGGACGTGATTTGTACTATTATATGCCGCTAAGTATTGCTCTCCTAATCTCTATCAACTGTTGATAGAGGTTGATATTACTATTGCTATCTGATGAATTCCTGTATCGCGATTATAACATTATTATAACTTTAACACATTTATAAGATAATCATAAAATTGCATTTAATTAGAGGTAGCGCCACGCTTGCAATCCTTTTCGTCTTTAGCCGAATTGGGCTGGCGCTTCCGGATACCAGTACCTCTTTCTCGCATAAGATCGGCGTGAAGTGGCGGTTATGCTGTCACGTGAAGTGATGGTTTTGTTATCGCGTTTCGTTCGGTTTGGTAGAGTTCCCGGTACATTAAACTCGTTATTTCAGGCCTCCTGGTCGTGCAGATGTCCATGAACGTCGGTAAAAACTTCGCTGCCTGCTCGTTTGCCCCTTGTAACAAAAAATGAATTATATAAATTTGGGCGTTTATGTGTAATTTGGTCCAACTTGAAAGATATTATAGTTTTTACTATTCACGCCGGCGAAATCGCGAGTCACAGCTATTATATTATATAATGTCATAATGTGCGACACATAAAATACACCTATATCACAGTAATAAATCCGTTATATGCCGTCATATAAAATGCTAAGGCTCTGTTGATATTAACTTCGCTGTTTATTCTTAGCCGGAGTTGGTAAGTAATTGAATTGCCAGCCAGCGATGGCACGTGCAAGCCCAAGAGACTGTCCCGGTTATATTTTGTTTTACCTATTTTTAATGGGTGGAACAATTAATAAGCTGATTTAAAAACACACACGCAGAGACACACACTCACACACATAGAGAACAAACATACACATACACACACACTACTGAACGGATTTTAATAAAACTTTACAGTAATTAAGTTTATCCATCACAATAACACATAGGCTATAAATTATAAAGATATTGTGTGAATTGTCCAAAACAAATTAGATTAGATTAATTTATTAACATCATCTCATATACAAGAAATACATACACATAAACCCAGCTTTGGTTATTGCAAAGGATGGGTCAGGCCAATACCAATTACATGCACTTAACAATCTCACACAACACTAATAATAGTCAATGATAGTCAAAAAATTAGTCAGAAAGAGGAGTACAAAAGTCAAGAAAGTACTAATTTGATCAATATAGTCAAGTCAACAAATATTAAGTTACATTTCTAGAAGTAGGAGAAAATTCTACACTCTACGATCTACTATGGCGTGCTCTCCAAAAACCGTCAGAGTTACACGTATATAGTGTATGAAGGAAATGTTTATATTAAATAGTTCTACAAAAAAGCCCGCGATGGCTTATATCTCCTCCTAGCCTGGCGTTATCCCGGTTAAGTACCAGGGTCCGCTTAGATTGCAGAGGATTTGGCTGTGGGGCGAGTTAAGATGACCGGCCTCCACAGAGTGCGAACGCGTCGCAGGAAATCACAAGCGCATCGCAACAAGCATATTGTCGCACTAGTGAGGAGACCTTCGCTGAGACGGATAGTGATGGCACCAGGAGCTAGCACTGCACACGCCATGATGGAGGACAAGGAGAAAGCCCTCTCCAACGGTGAGTTTTGTTGATGTTTTTTTTTTTAAGTTGGTTAAATTTTGCCGAAAATTGGCAAGAGTTCGCGGAAACCGGCGAATTTAATGCAACAATGACTTCAGTGAAAGCTCAACAGTGTTATTGACACAGTTTCAAGTTTTGACCGATTTTTGGAAAAAGATTGGTTTTTAATTCCACTCAACTGTTCATCCTTTTTGGGCGTAGCTAAATATTGTTTTCGCTAAGGGTGAAGCGATTTCGGTGTGACTTTTTCTATCAAAATCGATTATTAAGATTAAAAATCCCTTAAGATCGTTTCTTTCTTATCCAACTTTTAAAAATAGAGAACCTTTTCAATATCATTGATAACCTTTTGAATGTTTCTTATGTCTGTAATTTGAAATAGGATTTTAGCGAATACGGTTTGTTTCAGTAAAACAGGCAAGGTCTATACGGATTCCATACACCGATATTATATTTTTAGCTTCATTTTATTTCACATCATACTGAAAGTGTAAACTTCCATTAATAAAATAGTCAAGAAAAGTATTTACGATTTGCGTTGGTGTCTAGCAATACATGCGTAAAAATAATAAAAGAAATTACAGATTTCCTGCTTTTGAAAAGCGGCTAATAAAAACGCTCGTTAAATCATTTATTTTATTTGATTTACACACTTAATTAATGTCACAGCGTTGAGAACTTAACACTTAAATAAATAGGACTCATTTGTTATCGACTATACAGACATACAAGTTGTTATTATTCAGGATTGTTTACAAGCAGGTTTGCTTTTAATTTCCGCGTTATTTCTTTACGAACTCGGCCTCACTTGAGGTCAATATCAAACGGTATCAGAACCTAACAAAGCGTTTTATACGGTTTCGAATTTATTTAGCTTTTTTAGCTATTTTTAGTTAAACAAAATTAGATTGTAAAGGTCGGTTTACATTTAAAGAATACAGTATCGACTCCAATAATCGGACCGCCAATAGACAATAACGGAATTTTTTACAATAAGAATTAAGATACTTGATGGTAGGTTAAAGGCTGTGAAAGATTTAATGATTTATTGACAACGCCCGGATTCAGTTGTACAAAATAATGGTTAAGAAGAAGAGGTAACATAGAGTTTCCCGAGTTATTTATGCTAATGGTACAGCGCCACAAACGGCAATTATCGATATTAATTATACGTTGGAAAACTTTATGTTTAATGTATGTATAATAATATATGTTTCAACAATACTTAATATTATTTTCTATGCCACTCCAGTAGAACTTTACTTAAAAAGCTAGTTTTACAGTGTATACGACAATTATAATAGCACTCTCAAAGATCTTGCGTTAGTATCGTCTACACTATCGGTTTCAGTCCATAATTCTTTCCCAGGCATTATATAAATAAATTTATTATCATAAGTGAAGAGTATTGGTGCTAATTATGCGTTTATTTTATAAATCTCAATTTAGTTACTTTATTATTGAGATAAAATATAGTCTTGTATTGTTATGCGTATAAAACATTTAAATTTATTTTATAACTTATTGATTTTCATATAGAGGTTGTGGCCTAATCAGTGGTCTGCATTGATCGCTAGGTTTAGTAGCTCTTTCTACAACTAGGTGTCAGATGGGTGACCCATTCTAATACTGATTTATACTTGATATCTGACCTCCTCCATATTTCGGCGGGTACATAAAACCGTGAGAGCCAATTAATGTCGCAAGTGATATCAAGGGAACACATCCTGACCCTAGGAGGACTTAGGGCACTCATACCTCAAGCCATTGCAGGGTTTATGTGCTTTGCTGGTCTTGAGGATGAGCTATAATTTACAAGTTGATGCAATTATTTTTGGAAAATTCAAACTAGAAATTTCTTATAAATGTGAACCAATCACAACTATATTTTATTAGAAATCATATTATATTCTTTAATAAATAGATTTTAAATACATCTAGCAATAGAAGTATTAATTTTAAATAAAGTATTAATTAAAATAACAATACAACATGTATTAATTTTCACTGCCAGATGTACTGGTATTTGGTGTATTTGCTTGTTTTTCTAGCTGTTCTATCCTTTTATGCCTTATCATATTAGACAGTATGCCATCAAAGGATGTTGTTTTCTTTTTTGCAGAGCCCCTAAGTGTATCTTCCCCCTCTCTCCGAACTCTCAATCTAAGAGAACTTACTTCGTCCATAAAATCAAAATCTGACTTTTCCTCACGTACTGGAGATGTCGGAATTTTAGGCTGATTTTCTGTACTAACGGGCACTGGAGACGGCGCACGTCTTCCAGGGCATTTCCAATCAAGATTTAAGGTGCCAGACTTTTCAATTGTTTTGTATAAATCTTCTAATTCATTAGGATCTGGCATCCAGTGTTTACCAATAATGATTCCACACTTTGATAGCTCGTCGTCGGAACATGGAATGTCCCAATCGTCACCTTGAACATCTGACATTTTTAATGGTCAGATCAACTGTTAAACTTAAAAGTCAGAACTAGGTCAGGCTCCAGAGAATGGAAATAAGATTTGGAGATTTAAGTTGTAGGATATTAATGTAAGTTGTAAAACTTGTAAACAAAGAAATGTCTTTGTCAAAATGACTGTCACTTAGACAGTAATTTTTTTTTTCAGAGGTAACATGGAGACAACAGAAAAGAATAACACCTCTGTATAATAAAAATGTCCTTCAAATTACGTAAATAAAGAGGCACCACATCAGCATCATAGTAAATTTTAAACATTATTATTGGTCAGTTCATCGTTACCTTCATATTTTGCCGCTCCTTTATGGAAGGTTAGTTGTCAATTCATCTACTATTGCCTTGTTTATATGTTCAATTCTGCGCATTACATATATGCGCCATTCTGGACAGTTTTTGAACTACTATCTAAGCTATAGTATTGATCACTTTTTACACTTTTCTCCCATAAGAGATGTTACTCCTTATTATATTCTCCATAAGAGGTAATCCACGTTTGAATCTGATTGTTCACAATAAAGATAAAATTTTTTTTTGGTTGATGTAATTTATTTAATAGCAAAATAATTTTGGACCACCCTACGAATACTGCCATTTTAATTTCGGTTTATATAAGTTTAAATTATCATAAAATAATACCAAGATATTACTAATAACATATTATTTAATATTTATTTCTATTGTATAACATACCCGTAGCAGACATTACAGTTTCCCAATGCGCCTGCTATGGTTTAAATTTAACAATATGTGCGAAACTAGCTTACGTAACTTACATTACATTGATAACTAATAATAAAATATTTTTAATTAAAGACACAAATTTCATATAAAAATATATTTATTTTAAATATTATATAAAAAATTTTTCATCATAATTATTGGTAATATATTGAGATTATTAAAGTGAAATAGTGTAAAAAATAATAGGTTTTACGTAATTAAGTAGTGTTTAGTTTTAAGATATTTTTAATAAATTTCACATCTATGGTTATTACTTATATTTTGGAATGGCCACACCTTTATTTACAATTATGACAAAAATCTTTGAAAGTTTGTTAAATTGATTTCTTAATTCTTGATCTTAAAATTCTAAGGCTTGCTCTGTAGTTAAGATTATTATTATAGTAAAGTTTTTATTCTTTCTTAATTAACCGCAATCTTATTTGTATTATTTAAACGTGACACTTATAATAATGTCTTCTTCGGAAAGTGAACTTGATGAAAAAAATGTACCTTCCAGGTGCGTGAATTAAATAAATTTATACAACAGCAATGAAGCTAAGATATCCTTACTCCAGCCCTCCAGACCTTTTATACAAGACTAGCTGCGCTCGCGATTTCGTCCGCGTAAAATTAGGTGAATCATGGGTTTTGAAAATCTCTTACCGGAATTGTGTAATCATACAAGGTATTAAAAAACAACGTTCTCTGTATCATTTTTATAAGCGAATAATTCATAAATAAAGTCACTGTTCTAGTGAATAGTCCATGACACAGTATTTTGATAAAAATTACACATATAAAAGACGTCTACAAGCTCAGACCAAAGTTCGGCTTGTTAGTAGAATATACACATTTATTATATACTTCTTAATATTTATTGTCCGGTAAACCTCACAGCTCTTAGCAGATAATCATGAAATATAAACTGGTACCTTTTATTTCACTCAATTAAACAAAAATAATGTGTACAAATATTTAACTTGAGATTAGTAAAAATACAACTTAAATATCAAAATAATATCAGCAATTCCTTCAACGTTAATTTTCAGTCGTATTTACAGTCCAGTTAAGTCATTATTTTAGTCACCCTGAAGATCAGGAACCGCATTAGGAAGAATATATGCAAAAGATGTGTACATAATTGTAATGTCAAAGAATTTATAGCTATATAAACCAATTGTAGAAATGAAAACTTTATTTGAAATCTATAATACAGAAATGTTAAAAGAGTGCAGACAGGTTTTAAGAAGTGAAGAATCCCATGAAAAACGTGCAATACAATATCATTTTGGCGTTAGTAAGCTATGTCGTTAGTTCTTTACCTGTTTATCCTATCATCATGATTAGTCTTAGTAATACGAGTCTCTTGTTTAAAGCTGTCACGAGGTGTCGTAAATTTCATTTGAGCTACAATATTTTGATGACGAATTCTTCCTCTACTTTGCTTATTGTCGTCACTATGATCGTAATAATCCTTTTCAGTTGTTGGTTTGGCTAATCTGTGCCTTACAGTGTACGGCCGCAAAGTTGTTTGATTGAGGTACTTGGGTGGTCTTAAAGTATTCGGGTTATAACTGTTTTGGATGGGTTTACGAATATGGACTGTTCTGTTTCGAGGTTTTTGATGAACAACTCTATAATTATAAACATCTGGCTGCATTGCTACTGATGGACTGATAAAATCAATCATTACTGGTACTGGAATCTTTTCGTTGACATTTTTAATCGTTTTTTTATGTGGAGATTTTGTAATTACAGATACATCGTTGTAGTTCTTAGTGACAGTATCTTGTTTGAAAGAATTATATTTTTCAGGCCTTGAAGTTGAGTGAGAATTTGTGGACTTGAGATTGCTAGCAGGATCGTCGTATAAATCGTCATATTCTTCATTATTAAGTGCCATTGTAGGGCGTTGAGGCTTTACTTCCGAACTGGGCATATATTTTGGTTTTACAGCAGGTTCATAGTAGTATTGTTCATCTTCTTCATCATAATAATAGTCATTCATTTCTGGTGAAGGTTTTGGTATCGGTCTACGTTTAGGAGCTGCAGTAGTTGCAGTAGGTTCTGCATTATTTTTACTTTTAGAGGATGATTGAGTGGAAGGTTTTAATGAAACCGTATACACATTTTCTGGTATTGGACGGTCTGTACTTGGTCTCGTAAGAGAAGTGGTTGATATTGTTATGCCTGTAGAAGGATTTTGCCAATAATGTTGTAAAATAGAAAGGTGTTCGTTTGCAACTGTCGATACAGGTTTTGAAGTAGACTGTATCAATTTTAATAGTAAGTTACCATCTTGAGTTACAAAGTAAGGTTTTCTCGTTGAGGATAAATAAGGATGTAGAGTTTGTAAATTAATATTTTGAGTTGTAGAAGAACCTACAGGTGGTCTTGTTCCAGATCCTGATAAAAACGGTGACTGCGTAACAAGTGGTACCCACGAATGACTAGGTTGCCGTGTAGATGACTGGCCATTAATTTTCGTTGGTGTATTGAAGTTATAACTTAGTGGTAATTGACGATCATCGTTAAAATTTGGTGGTTTTAGCTTGGATTTAAGAGTTTCTAATGTAGGTCCAATATCTGATACTGTTAATCTGATATTTTTATCAGACTCTTGAAAATTTTGGCCAATATTGGGAAAATTAAAAATAACTACTGATCTACAAGAAAGGTGATTTAAATGCCGCATCAAAAGAATAATACCGATGAAAGATCTATGAACTGAAATGTATAAAATTTCAATATGAACAAAAGCGAGGTATAAAACGACCACAATTTTGAATGTATATCGCGTTAAGACGAGATTAGCGCCCCATCTCAACACAAAGGGTTTCCAAATAAAGAATGTCGCCTCCAGGGAATTAAAGGCATACAGAATATTTGACATATTCAAATCCCTTCGTTGAAGCAAGTAAGCTATTTAAATATTTACAATGACGTTTATAAAGGGCCGCAGTACCGAATGTCACGCATTCCGCCTCAAGGTAAGATGAATGCTGTCACACAATACAAAAGATTACGCACAATACATGATGCTTCTTTTAGGAGATTAAACGTTGAATATAAAATAGAAGTCATCTTTTTCTCTATAGAAATTGTAAGCGGCTTAAATGTTATAGAAAGATTAATCTGAGATTTATGCGTATAGAGCAGAGATCGTCAACCTTTTGGGCAGGTAAGGGCCACATTTTTAAATAAATTATTTTAAAAAAAAAGGAAAACCGCCTTCAAAAACAAAAAGGCCAGGTGAACAAAAAAGCAAAAAATAAATAGTACTTTCATACGATTTAGTAGAAACTTACTGATGTGCTGAAGTCGGTGCCATCTGCATCAATTTAGCGGAGAACCTATTTGGCTTGGTACCGACTTTAGCACATCAGTAATAAACTAAATTTTAGTACAAATTGTTTTTTTATATTGAAATTTTTGTACACCACGACAAAACTTTGCGCTCGTATAGTTTAATTATCAATTATTTATAAGAATTTGACTTTAATTTACTAAACAGTTCCGGGCCACAAGGAAAGAGTTCGCGGGCCACTCGTAGCCCGCGGGAAACGCGTTGCCGACGGCTGTTATAGAGTTTTGAGCACACATTATTTCAAAGGTGTTATAATAAAGTAATGGCGATATTTTCCATACTAGAAACTTTATGTTTATGCGAGTGTCTTTCCTCTCTTGTCATGACTTGAAGGAAAACAACTGCTAATTCTATCAATAATTTTAGAACTCTCGCTGGCGCTTTGGAAAACAAATTGAATAAGTAACAAAAGTTTTGGCGATATAAAAGAATAAAGTAATAGTTTTTTTAATAAAAAAGCCTAGCCTCGTGTGACAATTCCTATCGAAGTAAGATTGATGACCTGACGTGACTTGAAAAATCTACGCAAAACCTTCAGGAATCATCCGCGTTCAGGAAATTAAGCGTAGACACACAAGCGTATAAGAAATAATGCTTTTACCGTCGCCGATGTAAGTTATGAATATAAATGAGATAATTTTGATACTCTCATAATAAAAGTCAGAACTTTATTTTTGTATTTTTGAACGAATACATTATTTTTTTGTACTTTTTTTCTGTTGTAGGTATTCAATAAGATTTATCTATTTCAGAAACTTAAAATAAATAATAAATGCTTCGACTCTTACACGATATACAATTTATAATTAAAACTAACAACCCCTATGTTGAATGCTCTAAAGGTTACCAGGATAAGGGGTAACAAGTGTTGTTCTGCTATATTAAATCAGTCCGTAGACATAATTGTAACGAGAATCGTGTACTGAGTATTCTCCTTAAGTATTCTAAGTGTCTCACCCTATTTAATTTAGCGCGTATTCGGACCGTTTCAATATCCAAAAATTGTATCGCTGTGGTATAATATTAGTTATTAGAAAGAACCTCTAAATCCGCATTAGTATGATCAGAATAGATTTGGCCATTCAACGAGAGTACCTGGGTGGCAAGCCCCGGGCCTTCCTTTGCAACGCGATGGACCCGGCATCTGCATGGCGAATCCATGTACTGCTAGGAAATTCGTGTCTCTCCAAAGTGCCGAAACAGTCTTATTGTTGGGGATCGGTGCCTTGACTGAGTTATATTGACGGGGCAATAAAACACCGACCTTTTCTTATCTTCATATGGGGTTACTTTTTTATTATTAACTATGGCATAAGAGAGGGGAGACCAATATGGTGTTTAGTAAATGGTCACTGCAGACAAGAAACATCTACTTACCATCTGCAGGTTTTGTCACGAGCAGTTTGAAACGCAAGCACATTTTCTGTGTTCACACATTATTGTCTAACTCTATACCTCAAGCGTGATAATGCCCTGGGAGAACACAATCTAGCCCCAGTGATAGGGCACTTACTCCTCAACCCAATGCAGGGATTATGCACTCTGTAGGCCTTGTGGATGAGTTATGAGGTGAGGGAGCTACAATAGATCGTAATGGTCGCAATAACGATAGGTACTTAGGTCCAACCTTGCCACAACTAACTCTCCTCCCTTCCCCCCTTAAAGTCGATAAACCGGCAAATACAATAGTAATTTATGTAACTGGTTACTTGACAAAGTGTAATTCGGTCTTTAAAATGATGTCAGCTTCATACGTAGTAGCACAACACAAATATAATTATCACGCAATCGTTAAAATCAGGACTAACTGCATCTATTCTTACAATAAAAATAGGAAGTTTAAAGTCAGTCACGAAGTTGTAGAACTACTTTTTTAAAGAATATTACAAGTAACAGTACATTTAGATTTACTTTTCTTGCATTTTGTATACTAGTTTTTAGTTTTATTCATGTAACTAACAAATGGCCGCCGAGGACCCGGCAGGCCGAACGTGGCGCGATGATTTGGATGGCTTTTCGGAAAGTTGTGGATGAGATTGGTCCAAGAAAAAGGAAAGTGGACGAGGAGGGGGAAAACTTTGCCCAGCAATGAAACAGAATAGACTATAATAATTAGTCAATTAAAAAAAAACTAAATTAAGTTGTCAACATTTTTGAATTTCGTTTTAACCCATTATTAAAAGCTATATTCAATTAAAAGTTTGACTATGTCTTCGCATAAATGAGTTTCTTGTTGATGAAGTTAATAAATACTTCTAAACTTAATATACAAAAGCTGAAGAGTTTGTTCGTTTGCTTGAACGCGCTAATCTCAAGAACTGTTGGTCAGTTTTGAAAAATTATTTTAGTGTTAGATAGCCCATTTATCGAGGAAGTCTATAGGCTATATATCATTATCAATAATCAAATTGTATCTATTTTTACCTAATTTTACGCGGATGAAGTCGCGGGTCACAACTAGTGCATATTATAATTGCCCTTCCAGTAAAGTTTTTTAAAAGCTTGTTTTAGGAGTGACATTTATAGCCATAATTTTGGGGTTTGAACTGAGCACATGCATTTTTCACCATTTTCAACTTGCCACTTAAGAGAGTTTTCATTTGCTTAAAATTTTAAACTCGTTCTAACACATGATTACTTTGTTCTAAATTATGGTCTACTTTAAGACCTTTATTTATTTATTTAAAAAGAAAAATCTTCAATTACACGCCTTTTAAGGGCATTAACTCCGAGCCGCGGCGCGGAAAAAGCGTGCTTAATTTACAATTTCACTTTTTCATGATTGTCATGAGGCATGTAGTAATAGCTTTAGCGGGAAAGAAAGCGCGGGAACTTCCAGTGCTCAAAGACAACTTAGTATCTACTGTGATACGTGTGCATATATAAAATATTTATATTATCTGTTATTTTAGTCGTAGAACAAAACATGACCGTAGGACGAAAAGAAGTCACGCGTAAGACAAAGTTCGTACGTGCGATAAATAGATGTATAAGCAAAAATTAACCAGTGACCATCCCTTTAATTAATTTTAAACTGGCGGATCCGACGCTGTCCTGCCCGAACATTGAGTTACTTATTATTGACTATATTCTGTCATCCTATAATATTGTCGCCGTTCCCGTTCTATAATGGTTCACTATTTTGGCGTTAATTGTTTAAATATAAAAGATAGATATATGCTGTCGTGGGCTTTTTTGTAGACCTACTTAAGATAAACATTTCCTTCATACACTATATACGTCTAACTCTAACGGTTTTTGCAGCGCACGCCAAAATAGCTCGCAGCCGATAGGTTCGATTGTCAGTACTTGAACCACTGTTATATGGTTCATGTACTGACAATAGGAATTTAATGTAAAATAGTGTCTATTATTATTCATTCTTGTTGTTACTAACAATAGTTTAAGTTTTCTTGTAATTACTAACACAATGATCCATGGTGATTGAAATAAAAGATTTATTATTATATTATTATTTAGCTTGTGTTTTTGTTACAGGTTTCGTATATATAGTGATGTGACTAGAGACAGTGAATTTTATTTTTACCTTACAGACACTTCAATTTTAGCTATATGGCGTAATCCTGGTCTAGTACCAGGCTCCGCCTAGATTGCAGAAAATATGACTGTCTGTGTATATGTACATTATAAATTAATATATAATATAAATTATTAATTTACTCTTATTGATATTGACATTTAGGGAAGAGGGCAAAGCAGGGTAGTTTTAAAGAAAAGTCACAAAAATCAATTTCATCACTTTATTTCAATGAATTGAATATTTTTATCTATATAAACAATTTAAAAATTATACGTCCCTATCGCCTACTTACACAATTAATATGACAATCTTTCAGTCGGACTTCTCGCTCTATCTTCGACCACTTACATATCCTTGTCTCGCTCTGACACTCTCGTGTTTTCTTACAAACAACTTTTTTTTTTAATGTTTGAATATACACTAAAGTCCGTGTTTGTTCTAATCACTTTATATAAATATTGGATAAGAATCACCATTTCTACGACTTTTAACTCAACCATGGACAATTCGAAAATTAAGTAATTCGAACACGAATCATAGACTAAAAAAAATTAAAGAAATAAAAGTATTTTTTATTTAATAAATGTTAAATTTTAATTAAATACATATGACGTGACATTTATTAATACGAATTCACAGTAATAATTATAAAAAAAAAACACAGACTAAACATCCTTTGATACATGTACATAAATAATTAGAAAAAGAAAATTGAGTACTACATAGAATAAAGTGAAGTGAAACTTAAAATACAGTCTGTAGTTTACGTTTCAGGTCCGTATAATTTTTTTCCCCGGCATTTATATGTGATTAGAACTAAACAGGACCGAAATTAAAAACGGCAATAATTATGTACAATTACTGCAATTTTACAGACAACAGAGCAACACGTCTTTTAGATTAGTTATTACACACACATAGGTACTTTGCTTAATTTATTTTTAAAAAAAGTTACCAATACTTCGCCTTCCATCTTCTCATATTGCAATCGTATAAACCAAATGCACTAAATTAATACCAACATGAGAACACGAAGACCTCTTATACCGCTAAGATTTTTTTAAATGGCAGTGTACATTGACGACGATCATTTTCTTACCGTTTAGAAAATAGAAAATGGCCACCACTTGTAACTCTAAGTACGAATAATTGATCCGATAACGCTATCAGTAAAATACATCAACAGTTATACATACGATAAAACTTTCATTTATTGGAATGTAGGAATTAGAATTTCTTAAATATGTACGCCTTACTTACAAATACCGTTTTATTTAAACTTCTCTGTTACTTGTTTACATCGAACCTTAATCTATTTGTACGCAAAATATCGGGTACAAAGTATACAATATAATATTATATTAAGCGAAGCAAAACAAAGTTTACGGAAACGCTAATTTTCTTCTATGCCTTTGATATCTGTGCTCTGTACGCCCCCAAGCTTATTTAATCTGTGCAGGGCTGTAGTCAAAGAGGAGATGATTTCATATTAATCATTTACAATAAATAAAATACGTGTCAATTTTGTACTATATCAAGTTATTGTGAACTGTAATTTTTTACAATAATATGTATTAATCCAAAAATGTAATTAAACATATATTTGAATTTTTGCGACATCGCATTTCAATTGTACCGTAATTATATTTTTTTTATGAGTACAGTGACGATGGCATTCAAAATCAATGCTAAATGTAATAAAAACATCTTTACTAAAATTATAAATCAAAGCAAAATATTACATGAAGAGGCTGACTTCGTATATGTATAAGCACGGGAGTGAAAGAACTCTCAATTTATTAAAAAGTGGGCGACATGAGTCAAAGTTATTTTATGTAATAATTAATAAAATCCATTCCATTAATTGTAGAATGGAGTTAGTTTATAAAGATTCTATTTGTTTTCACTTTTTTTTATCAAGATATGTGTATATTTATTATAAAGAAAAACTATGAAAAATTGCACAGGATGGGTCTAGCCACATGCCCAGGATAGAAAACATTTATTTTTAGACTTAGCAAGCCACTTTATATCATGTCATAATAAAATTCTCTTGCATTTATCTTACTTTTACTTATTGTTGTCTTACTTTTATTAGAAATTAGACATTGACAGCAAGTTATATTTAGTTTGTTTGGTTGTACTGTTAATTTACTGTCATATATTATTTCTTACTTAAATGTATTTTATAGTATAAAAATATAGATAACATAAGTCTTCTATAAAATTATAGTAGTACATAAAAAAATAAATAACAGAGGCAATTTTACCTTTTTAATTGATCAACATTTTATTCAAAGTCTTATTTTGTTAATATTTGTGTAGTATTTACCTCAGATCCTTTAAATGATGAAAGATTGAAATAGTTACTTTATAGTACTTCATTCATCACTAACTAATTTCCTCAATTGACTTGAAGTATTGTTCTATAGATTCAATAACAGACTCAGCTTTAGGTTTTGCAGCTATGCCTGCTATTTCAACTCCAAGATTTTCAATTTTATGTGCAGTTGAGTTACCTATAGCAAAGTGGGGGAGCACAGAGAGTTTATTATTAAATGTTTGCAGCTGTCGGTAGATGTATTCGCAACCAGATGGGCTAAAAAATACCATACAACAAGGGTTTATAGTATTATTTAATTCCATCAGATTTGTTTTTAAATTTTCATTTTCCGTAGTCTCATACACTGTTATTGGATCAACTATTATTCCATCAGACTGTAAAGTGCTGGGTAAAATTTCTGATCTTAAATTACCACAAGGGAAAAGGAATTTTGACCCTTCATTGTTTCCTTTTGCTATAGCAGCAGCTAAGTTTTGTGCGTTTCCTGTGAAACCTCCAAGTGCTTCTAGGCCTAGCAATAGCTTTATTTTACGAGCACTAGTCTCGCCTACAGTATATATTCTCTTTGAATTCCAAATCACAAACTTCGAAGGCGCCCAGCACTTGGATACTGCTTCTATGGCTCTTGGACTGGTTAATATGATACCATTGTAAGTATTATCTTGTAACTTTTCTCCTAGCTCCACTAGGTTAAGGTATTCAAATTGCAAAGGCTCTACAAATACAGCTTCGTAATTATTGGTACGAAAGGCTTTTTCATAGTCTTCTGACACACTTTTAAACAAGACTACTTTCTTCATTTTTTTATAATTTTACCTCGGAAGAAACATAAATCATACGTTCTTTGTCTCATTGGCCACAACTACATAACAAAGTTGACCCTGAAAGGACGAGAAACTAGTGAGATATAGTATTGGAATTTTAGAAGTTGCAAAGGAAACTTGTAAAACTTTAATACTGCGAACTTACATAAAATGTCATTTGAAAATATAGAATTTATGATATCGAAACGAATATACCTTGATATTGAGAACAGGTAGCAAACTTACGCTATTTTTTTGGATAAATTAATTCTAACAGACAGTTTTCCTACATATTTTACACTTTAACGACTGCCTTGCCACTGTCTACTACCAACTGTTATGAATTGACATTTTGACATTAAGCATCCAGTGCTGCCAAGTCCTAGATTAATGTATCCTAGGTTTAAAATATTGTTTTTTTGCGATACATTACCGTTTAGTTTTTATCGCGAAACTTAATTCAATAGCTTTCTTGGGGGATTAAAAATCGGGTGATAAAAAAAATAATGATATGTGACGGTATTATGGCGTCAATGGCTTATCGCCGCAGTGGTAATCGACTTCGAAGTCCGTATAGACACTGTTTAATGCCCAATTATATTTGATCGTCGCGCCACCTCTTCCTCGGCCTACCCGGTCCACGGCGGCCATTGGTGGGAGTCCATATAGTCGCAACATTGGCTTTAAGTTTATTATTGTTAAATTTATAGGAAGAAATGGTGACTAAGTTGAATAAACAACTATTTAATAATACCATTCACAGTATTTATTTATCTTTATGTGGCAAACATTAAGATGTAGAGGCAGGTGTGACATCAACCATCATGGTCTCGGACGCTGATCACGAATTATAATTCAGCTTATATGTTTAATTATAAACAATAAAAAAATCTCCTAATTTACTTGAAATTATCATAACTTGGTGGACTTCAACTGATCGCAGAATTAATAAATGAGTAATTAATTTTACAATCACTTGAAGATATTTATAACGTAAGAATACATTAACAATTTTATTGATGGACATTAAACAATTTTTATTTTATATGCACATTTTTTAGCACAAAACTATGTGGGTAGTGTGGTAAAACAATGTTTAGATGATGGACAAATAGACGATGATGACGATGAAGATGATGGAAGTGATGGGGTCTTTGGAATTACAACAGTCATAAATATAACAAAGAAAAAAGTAAGTTTTTTGCTATAACAGATTATGTCAGTGCAACCAAAGTCTTCTTTTACCTAGAATTTTCCCAGTCTAGTATCAGCATCCGCTTAGATTGCAGGGGATATGCCTGTGAGGAGAGTTAAGATGGCCGTCTGACATCATCTGCGGAACCCCCACAATCTAACAATTGATATCATTAATTTGTTTTATATGCATTCCGGAACATTGTTTATTCGTCCTCAGTAAGAACTACTTAATCTAGCAATCGATCCAAATGCCTTCCACTAAGCCCTCATTCACAAGAGAGTTAAAAAAGCGTTGTGTTATATCTCGGCGTTGGCGCTCTTTTAACATCATTGATATAAATATATAGCGTTGAAAATAGAAGATTGCTCGATAAAAAAACGTCGCATTATAAAAGTATTCATATGTTCTATTTGAAAGCCTTTTTAACGCGCGGTTAAAAAGCTCTCCTACGATTGACGTCGTATTGAGCTAGAAGTCTAAGCTAAGAAAGTACTCCTGTTAAATTATGCCATTCAAAATCTATAACATCTTGTTTTTGATCTCTAACCGTGCTAAACAATTGAAGCTTATCTTCAAGACTGCAATTCATCGCTTATTTGTTTTCCTTTTACAGGAGGAACATTGTATAAAGCAAATCAAGACATTGCTAACCACACTGGCCAATGACAACGCTGATGATAAAACTAAGAGTCTAGTAAACAAAATATTGGCAGACGACGCCAACCACGTAGGATTAGTTATAAATGAAAGGTTAGTTCTCAGACGTTTAAGAAAATCAGTGCCGTATTCTCTTTTGTGTCTCACACAAACTTGACACCACTAAAGCTGAGCAGAGGGCCTAGCATGAACATTCTCGATAGTTTTACTTACTTTTAAGTTCAAAAAGTAGTGTCAAACTAAGGTTTTTGCTTTCAATTTGCACAACTTACATGTACATATAGATAAATTTTATTTTAGTCCTTTACCCAACATTTTTGGCTTATATATGAGGCATGCCAGTTGTCGTAGACTGTCCAATTGGCATAGAATGTTTAACATAAATATATTTAGAACAATTCATGGCAATTAAAAATATTGAAATTAACCCATTTTCACTTTCCAGGATTCTCAACATTCCAGCGCGCATCAGTGTGCCCTTATTTGAGTCATTACAGAACGAGTTGGATAAGGCAGTGCAGAAAAACATGCCCTACTCATTCCAGCACCTTATATGGATCTGCAAGACATATTCAAGTGGAGGTAAAAAACTTCAAACTATACAGTAATGTTATAATTACTCACTACATAACCGATCCGAAGAACTCTTAAGTACGGAATGAATAACCTAATCTACTCTCCCCCCCGTCGTAGCCCCCTCTCGCCCGGATCCACCGGTAGGCCCTCTTTGTCTAGAAACAGCGTTAGACACCTTATAGCACGAAGTTCACTTGGAACTTGAATAGTAACACTGGATTTTTATTAATAAATTTAATATCATATCTCATTTTACCTCGCGAGTGTTGAAAAAAACGAACGCGCTTGATAGTTCGATTTTTGAAATAAAAAAAAACTATTGTTTTGTATTTAAGTGTTGTTACTCAGTGACCATGAAGTATTTAGTGGTGGTTTTGGTTTTCGCGGCGACCGCGGCTGCGGCGTCCGCTGCGGCCACCTCGTGCGCCTCGTCTGAAGAGTTCTTCTCCAGACACAACATATCAGCTGACGACCGCAACGAACCAGGTGCGGATATTCGTAAACAAGACCTTTATATTTATTTGATATACGGATATATTTACGTCTGTTTATGTTTATAGGGCTGCATAGGGTGTATTGGCTTCTTGAAAGTTCTTCTAATCAAAATAAATAGTAATTAATTCTTAATTTAAGCGCTTTTATTAAAAACTACATTATGTAGAGTTTCGTAAATGAAGTGTCTCTGAACTTTTGAGAAATATTGTTTTGGTTTTTAAGGCTTATTATAAAAATAATATATTTTTATCCCGTATTGTTAAGATAACGGGGAAATTACTGGACACACTTATTGCCCGCGACAAACCTAATAAATCACAACATTATTGCTGTTGCCAGTTATCAATGCGATATTCCGATGACACTATGGAACTCTCGCAATCGTGAAATTATACACATATATACAAGCATTGGCTTTAATTTAAATGTATAACGAAATATTAGTAAAAGTAAACTAGGAACCCCGATAGCTCTACGGTAAAAGGATGGACTAAAATCCATCCGGTGTTCGGTTGAAACTCTATCGCCACTGAGCTGTCGTCGTGCCCGTTCTTAACAAAAAAAAAGCTTAACTGGAGTGGTAGCAAGAATATTAAACATGCCTGGAAGTGTTCCTCAAATTCATAAAAGGCATTACATTACTTTTAATGTAGGTAACATTAAAATCAATTTATGTTTACGTTTGCTCTACAATATAATAAAATAGATTTATATACATAAGCAGAAGGTCACTCTCAAAGTCACACAAAATCTCGAAAACCGCGGGACATACAAAGAGGAAATTTGCCAAGGAGATATTTTATAGTTAGTAGACATGCGCTAATAAAGGATTTTACAGTATGACCAGATTAATGAAGTGTATTTTTTGCGGACGAAGTAGCGGGAAACAGGTAGTTCTCAACAAATTGTATAGCTTGTTGAATTATATGTCGGTTTGGAATCACCGGAGCTGGGTACTAAATTATCAAAATACAAATTGCACTTTCGCCAATGGATAATAAAAAAATGTGGAGGCCAGGCCAGAATTTCGAGCTTGTCTGACAGTACCGCCACTGGTGCCAACCATTTGTAATTACTAATTGATCTGTCATAAAATTGACGTGCTTCTTTCGTGCGTCGTGAATTGGAAATAGCCCTTAATATCGCCTTTAACCTTTCACGCCTAAAGTATTTTAAAAAGGTTAATAGATCCATTCAGTATATAAACGGAGTTGTTTACAGTAACGGGTCGGATATCTATAGCGGAGCGAGTGGTGAGTGTCAAATGACCGACGCACGCGCTGTGAGGGCTTTGGACTGTTTTAAGCTATTTGTAGCGTATCACTAACAAATACTAATAAGCAAAAAAAAAATTACTTCCCATAATTAATTAATCTAAAATGGTATTTTCCAAGGTTTCCTATTATTTCGTCAATAGCCACACTAGTAAGATCATCTAAAGCCGCACTAGTAAGATTATCTAAAGCCACACTAGTATAATCATACCAGATTTGTTTAGGCAGAAGAGGGAACACTGGCAATGAAGGTGAGTGTTAGTGGTCACTATAAAGAGCGCTTTTAAACCTACACCTGGGTCACAAGTCCCGGGCGCTGCTATAGTTCCTTCCTCTGCAACGCGATGGACCCGGGACCCGCCCGGTAAATCCATGGAATGCTAAGAAATTCGTCTCAGCCCTTTTGAGTTATCCTCTCTTATGTTTTGTTTCAAATCGATATAAGTGGAAGCCTAACAGAATAATTTGAAGTAAAAAAACATTTTTTAAAAAGCTTTCATTTAGATGTATACCGCTAAATACAAAGTACTCGTCAAGACGAGACCCAACTCAATTTGGTTATATCGTTTTATAATAGAGTTCCTATGGCCTCCTTCCAGCTCTATTATCGTATCTGTTCCATGTCTTCATAATATTGCATTGTCATCAGATTTACATATGTGTGCGAAATTTTAACTCAATCGGTTTAAAACATCTGCTCCAAAATTGAGTTGTAAGATTCCACCCGAACAAACATACGTTGCAAGTTGAATGAAAGCTTTTAAAAACTGCAAATGATTTTCTTTCGTATTGTGAATTAATGCAAAGAAATCAATAGTGCAATTGTCATAGATTTTTACTAAGGTAAGACTTGATTATATCAATTATTGAAAAGAACTACGAAATTGACGGGCAGCTTAGATCTGCGATAAGCTCTGTAACAATTTTTTTATTCGTGTCCCGTTACTATGTCTTGCCTCTTATATCGCCTATTATACTCGCGTATATTACTTATCAGGCGCGGATTCACCTTGGTGGGCACTGTGAGCGCCTACCATTCTTATAATACATAGTAAATAAATATATACAAGACTATATGACACACGGACGTCTGTTCCTAAGGTAGACAACTTAATGCCTGTGTTATAGGTAACAGGTGGCCGTTATACAATTTTTTGTAGAAATATATAAATACATATATATCGATAATACACCCAGACTCGAGGCAGGAATTGAATCCACGACCCCAGGAGTGGAACTTAGGGTCACTGTCCAGTGCGACAACGGGCCAGTCAAAGACTTATGATGTCAAACATTCGATTCCTATTGAGATCAAAAGCGTGATAATAACCAGTACCTTACTTACAATAAACAATGTATCAAAATCATATAATTTCTAGACATATCCTTTGCAGAAATGCAATACGTCGATCATACGCCGACGACGCCGTTTGGCCGAAAATTGGCTGAAAATTGAGTGGTTGTGCACACAATTCTGTTGCTATGTGTACCAGCTTATAGCCACCCGCGCCTGCTACTTATAGAGTTTATGTGCCTTCTGAGTAACTGGGTTTTAAATATTCTTATACGTGACTAGTAGGTATCAAATAACTGGGTTTTAATTTAATGTTAAATGAATTTAGGTACGTATTATATACATTTAAATGTAATCAAATGTTAATTTTATTTATACTTTTTGCCGATTTGAATTATTCTGCGAAAAGACGATCCGATTACAACACGAATTCAACTGATATGTAATATAGATTTAATCCAAAGGGATTATATCAGGATTACTGTGAAAATTTTATGAAACTCTACTGTGGTTACGCGTAAACTTTTATAACAGTATTTTGAGAATATACGGATTTTCATTAAACATTTATTTTATAACAAATTTACATGATAGTGTGTATATGTACGTACATATATGTATGTACATTCTACATACCATATGTATTTTGACTGGCCCCGTTGGCGCAGTGGGCAATGATCCCGCCTTCCTGTCCGGGGGTCATGGGTTCGATTCTCGCCTCGAGTCTGGGTGTATTTATCTTCCAAAAACAAAAATATTTGTGTATTACATTCGGCGGTCACCTATAATACAGGCATTAAGTTGTCTACTTTAGAAACAGACGTCCCTGTGTCATATAGTTCTGTATATATTTATTTATTATTTCTTTTACCATTTTCAAATTAAGATTGAAAAACTTGTGATTATTCAAACATTAAGGGTTTTTTTTTAATCTAAATAAAAAAAAAATTCAATTTGGATGTTTTCCAAGCATTCGTTAACGTCAAATATTTTACCTTAAAAAATACTGTAGTCTTAAGTAACGCGTCGAGGCTTAAAAATCCGTTATTAATAAAAATGTTACGTCTATATAAGTTGTTATCTTATTGTAATTAATATATAAAAAATATTTAACAATTAACCAAAGATACTGATAACCTTCCTGACTTCTAAGCCTTAGTATGAAATTGTGTTACTTATCAAAAGTTTAATGAACTTCCTAGGTATTTCTGCGTGACCGAACGATACGAAAATAAAACCATAGCCAAGTATTTGCTTTTTTTTCAAAGAGTAAACAGTTCACGTGATAATATATGACGCCGTAGACACTTATCGGTCTTCTTCCTAGCGTTATCCCAGTTAAGTACCAGGGTCTGCTTAGATTGCTGAGGATATAGCTGTGGGACGAGTTAAGATGACCGATTGCCATCTGACGTCATCTTCAGAACCCCACGATCACTGCACATATGACTAACATCACAAAGTGACATTAATCGGGTCCCAATGTTTTAGGTGCCTTCAGTAAAACGGAGGAGGTCGGATATCAAATATAAATCAGTGCCAGAATGGATCACCCATCTATCACCCGGTCGCAGCAAGAGTAACTTAACCAAGCGATCGACTTAAATGCCGACCACTGATATTAGGCCACGACCTCAGACTCAGGCCCTAGACACCTGTATAACAATATAGATTATAAGTGACTACCGACGCGTGTTACGGGCATTTGAATAATGATTGTGCTCATTACCATTATATGAAAAACATTTTTTATTTTTTTATATATTATTATTTATGATATAAGTGCAGTGGGGACTCTGCCCTAGACCACTAGTTATGCTGTTAGCTATAGAAACAGCTCTACCTTTACTTATTTAAAAGTACATCTGTAGCATGCTCTTAGTGAGAATGTACTCTTTATGGAAGCCTCACTTACTTCTCATTTGTTATTAATTTTATGTTCTAACTATAGCAGTATTTCTGGTTTGCTTTGTTTGTTTGTTTCAAAAACATAGTATGCTTTGTGGTCTCTGGCGATGGTATTCACTATTAGTTGAACCGTCTGCACCTTTGCCCATAATTATTATTTAAAAAAAACGTAGCATACGTACGTCATCGTTTAAAAAAAGTTAAAAACGTCATAAATACACGAGCGCTCGTTCACGCTTCCAGCTCAGCCAGCGTGGCGCTCGCTCGCCGATTAAATATGTAATGCAAAACATGGCTGACGAGAATTAGAATTACAACATCCTGTGCTTCGGAAACCGATTAATAATACACGTTACATACTGGCTCTGGTCCGCGGATTCGCTCGTGTTTGACCACCTATAAGTTTTGTCATAATCAGCAACCTTTTTGTATGTTTTTTTTTTACTGGAAATGAGGATATATGTATATGATGCCTTGTAGTAAGCATCCACCATAGCCAATTTTTATTTTTTCCCTGGAAAATGCTATTACACTCGCCAACCTACACTATACTTGTATACGTGAAACAGTCGCGGCTGGGACTCGCCCATCAATGCCGGAATAACCACTAAAACCAGGGTCTATCCTCTGGGTTCGATCCTGGATAACTTCCTCGCAGAAAGAGGTCATTGTCCGCCATCTCTCATCACTATCATAGCATAGCATAGTCCTCACCAGGCTCGATAGAGTGAAGCTGTCTTCCACCACCTCTTCGACAGCATGGACCCGCCATCACCTATAGACGCTGGCTAAAATCATGAATAGCAAAGGTTTAAAAACGTAACATGCAGACAAACTAACACTTTAAATTATTTAACATCTTCTTTCTTTTTATATAGAACGAATGCTATATATGTAGTTGTAGAAAATTTCTAAGAAAGTAACACCCAAAAATTTCTATGTTTCTCTCAAAAAAGTGTTAAGACGCTATTAAGAATATCTATTACTATTTTATGTCAAAGTCATTGTTATTTATCTAAGAATTATAATAATGTCATAAAGGTGTTTTCCAAAAATAATTGGAAATTCACTATCATTCTCTATCGAAAATTTAAACTTCTACAGGGAAGAAGTCAAATACACAAACAATGATAAAAATTGCACTATATTTTTAAAAATGGCATTTAGTTGAGATATTATCTCTACGACTATAAATCAACTTTAGAGTCTCCGAGAATGTCTGTTAAGTTTTATTTTTACAGAATTTTTAATACCTACACTTTTTATAGCCAAATGTGAATTCGTTTAAATATGGCTTAAGGAGATTATAGTAAGATATTTTTTGAGACTAGTATATATTTCTTAGTTTGACATACTCAAAGGAATATACCGTCTTGGCTTCACTTAGATGAGATAACATATTTTTGCAACAACTTATTATATTATATAATATTATCATGTACCACATCACGTATATAAGTCATGTTATACATGAGACTCTATGGTCACCTTGACGGTTGATACAAACGTACCTAGTCCAGAACGTTTGATAAAATAAATTGTATATAATGAAGCAGTTATTACTAATATTAGACTTGTCGTGCGGTTTCCTCTGCAACGCGATGGACCCGGCACCCGCACGGTGAATCCATGGAATGCTAAGAAATTCGTCTCGTCTCTAATACGTGAGAAAACTTTCGGTAGCATAATACGAAAATTATACAAGTTGGGGGATGTAGCACTAAGGAGGAAGCAATTGAAAAAGTCTTCTGGTATAATGAGGGTGACATGCCCGTATGCTGAACAAACCCTCTATTAAAAATAAAGAAAAAAAAAATATACGAAAATTGCGCTGACGGAGGAGCATGAAATTTGGCATAATTATAGTTTACTAGTTGTTACACGCGACTTCGTCTGCGTAAAATTATGTGAAAACTTTTAGCGTGATGATATATAGCCTATAGCCTCTCCCGATATATGCTACCTAACGCTGAAAGAATTTTTGAAATCGGACCAGCAGTTCCTGAGATTAGCTCGTTCAAGCATACAAACAAACTCTTCAGCTTTATATATTAGTATAGATAGGTTGTGCGAATGCTAATAGTTTTGTAAAATATGCATTATTAATACATTAAATTACTAAAATAAAACCTTACGCACACCAATGCCAAACGATTTACACACACATGTATACATTTTACTGTAAGATTTTATCGTAGCGTAGTTATGGCGACCGTATGTATATTTATTGTCAAATATAACAATTTCGTTATACAAATAATGAAATTTTGTGTACAGAGTACGCAAAATTAAAGATCTGTGGCCGAATTTTGACCAGCCGGCGACCTTCAGTATTTATTTATATAGTTACTGTTACAGAATAATTCATAACAGTGCGATTTGCTAGGAATTTCTTGCCTGTTATAACATTTCTTTAGAATCAGTAGGCAGCTTTGGCGTTTTCGGGACCGATAAGACATCGGACATTCAAAAAATCATTTCTAACTTACTTATTTCTTAAAAGGCGTCAAGGCATTTTCGGATATTCCAACAGTTTAGTTGTCCATGGGCATAGGTAGTTACTCAGGTGAACTGTTGCCTTTTTGCCTCTTCTTTACATAGTAAAGTCAGTTCCTGTTACTGTACGCTCAGATATATTATAAACGGATTTTAATGCGGTTTTTGACATTAAACAGAGTGATTTTAGAGAAAAGCTTATATTATGTATAATACATCACATCTATATACGTTGCAATAGTGCGAAGCCGAGGCGGGTTATATAAAAAACGAGTTCATAAGAACTTAACTTTATCTCGTCTTATATGTTAATTATAATTGGTCAAAATGAATATTAATATATCCTGTTTTTGAACCAACTTTGATGATTTTAAATGAGTCCATTCCCTCCGGATAGCCCCATATGAATGAGAAATAAACAATCCTAAATATTTTGAAAAGTCTAGTAGTTCCCTTCTGGATGATAATAACACCTTAGTCTACGACAAATGAAAAAAAAAAACAAACATCTTAAAAAATAAATGCAAATCTCATCCAGATTTAATTCGGACCGAATTTTTGCGTCACCAGTCTTTTTATAATCAAAAACTGCAATGCAGCCAAGTGCACCAGTGCAATACAAAAATATCCTCTAAAATTCAAGGCTGCAAGGTAAAAATAACGCCAGAGAATCCGTTGCTCTCGCACTCTCGAATGCATCTTTGAAGATAAATTCGCTTTATCGCACTGGAAATTAAACTTGACTCTAGATTCGTCATAATGCTACACTTACAAAATACTTAATAACTCACTGGAGTGGATTAGCAACCCAAAATGAGTTTTTGGGCCTCCGACAGGAGATGTGTGGTAAAAGTCAGCACAGCACTGAGACAAGTGGCGTCCTTACAAAAAGCAGATATAATTACTTATGAATGGAATATCGTAGGTTTGAATCGTGACCTAACCAGTGGTCAGCATTTGAGTCGATTGCTAGGTTAAGTAGCTTTTGCTGCGACCATGTGATAGATGGGTGACCCATTTTAACACCAGTTTATATTTGGGGTGCCGTGCCAGGTAGCCTTGTCAATTAAATCATCTATACCAGCTTTTACTTCTGGAGTGACCGGGATAACGCTAGGAAGAAGAAGATTAGTATTTTTAAACATTCTTCTTCCCAGCGTTATCCCGGTCTAGCTCCGGTACCAGGGACTGCTTAGATTGCAAAGGATCTGTCTGTGGGGCGAATTAAAATGACCGAATGCCGTCTGACGTCATCCCCGGAACCCCCAAAATCTCAAGACCAATATCGCTAAGTGACATTAATCGGAACTCGTTGTTTAACGTGCCTTCCGAAACACGGAGTAGGCCGGATATTTAAAAACTAGTGTTAGAATGGGTCACACACATCTATAACCCGGCCACGGTAAGAAATGCTTAACCTAGCGATCGACTCAGATGCCGGCTACTGATTAAGCTACGATCTACCAAACCTATAAGTATTATTGGGTCCCTTCTTAAATGAATACGTTTTTTTTTAAAATTTTATTTAGTCAATCTTGCAGACTTGTCCGTGTACAAAAACATTTAAAAAAAAGATGGAACTGGACTGCAGCTTTAATTACCTAGGTCCGTTGTGTCAAACACCCAGAGATCAATCAAAGTCGCACATAAAATTTTGTCAAAATCAATCCAGTCATATTAGTAGAAGTGTGATGTTATTTTTTTGTAAAATAATTAAAAAAAAATTATATCGACCAATAGAAATTTTTGTCGCCGATGAATATCATGAATATTCGCTTATAACTTTTTTATTTTTGGTTCTATTACTGAAACTTACTGAACAAAAGTTACTTACTTACTGAAAAAAAGATAATCTTATTTGCAACAAAACCTGTTAACAATGTCTTTTGTGCCACTTATAGTTTCATGTAGTCAGATAAACCATAAAAACCATTTGAACCCCTTTTTCTAAGATGGCGGCCGTAGGCCAAGTGTTGCAACCCCACAAAATTGAATTTAACTTCAAACTTATATATTAAACAAATAAAATTGTGACCTCTAACATATGCATCCTATCAATGGACTATATGTAATTTTGACTTTGACTTGTATTTTTTTAATTTTCAGTGTGGTCCAAATTACAAAAAGTTAAAATTCGAATGGAGGAACAATTCCATGAGCCACATATTCCCACCGCCCTACGACGGCTGCATCGGGGGATGTGACCAGACTTTCCTCGAATACCTCAAAATAAAACCTTCCTCAGTACGAAACACGTATTTAACGCGAACTAATTCAGTGCCCAGTACTAGTGGCCAAAGTATTAACAGCACTAGAACAAATACAGTCAACGCATCTGGACACCAAACAAACCCGCCAAGGCAATTTGAACCTACTGCTCAAGCACAAAATCCATATTTAACACGAACTAATTCAACGTCCAGTAACAGTGCAGTACAGGGTTATTGCAGTACTGCACCACAAGGAACTAACCCGCCAAGGCATTTTGTACCTCTTGCACGTCTAAATACGGGTGAAATTGCTCCAATGGGTCCCAGAATGCCCACACCGAGTTCTTCGAATGACAGCGAAGAAAACGCAGTTCTTTGTGCGTGCAATAAACCCGCCATCTTATTGACTGTCCGCAAACAAAATGCCAATTTCGGTTAGTATTTTAAAACATTATGTTTTCTAGTGTTATCCCGGTGTAGTACCGACCGCTGTCTGACGTCATCCCCGGAATCCCCACAATCTCTACGACGACTAATATCACTCGGTGACCTTAATCGGAACCCACTGTTTTACGGGCCTTCCGAAACACGGAGTAGGTCGGTCGATTAGAATTGGTCACCCATCTATAACCCGGCCGCGACTGCTTAACCTAGTAATCGACTCAAACGCCGGCCACTGATTAAGCTACCAATATAAATGCCTAAAATTTCTGTTATATAACAAGACACAAATAGGTTAACATGACTGACTACCGATGCCCATACGCAACTGCACCACCAGAACAGACATATGACGTCACCATATATTACAAGTGTGTAACGGACACGTTGGTGTCTTTTCCGGGAGTTATTGATGAGGATCAATAATAACACCAACTGTTCAATATTCTATTAATATCCCTCAATGACATTAATCGGGACTCATTGTTATATATACCTTCCGAAACTTGGATGAGGTCGGATATTTGAAATTCCAGTGTTAGAATGAGTCACTCGGTCGCGATAAGAACTGCTTAACCTAGCGGTCGACTCAAATGCCGGCTACTGATTAAAATGCTACCATCACTTCGAAAATCTGCGAGCCTTAGTGCAGTTGTCGATGGGCTCAGGTGACCCATCAGGTGAACCGTTTGCCCATGAGACGAATTTCTTAGCATTGTATGGATTCACAGTGCGTGCGTGTAACGAGTTTTATTTTACACTAAATGCTCGTGAAAGAATGGTCTTATTCTAGCTTTAGATCTGTGTTCGTTTGATCTGTTCGTAAAACCACCTTAAGAAGTGTCCTAATTGAAAACGACGCGATCGCGCGAACTTCAATTAGGTCACTTCTAGACATCAATGTTTGACGAACTGAGTTCGTTCGCTTCGCGCATTCGCGTTCTGTAAGGACGGCGCCTTAGGACCCATCGAATCGGATGACGTCATTCCCTGCCTACACATTTGAATACAATCCTAATTCCTAGATGTACAATGGGCTTTATATTTCCTAAATATAGTGCGCTTTGGCCATCTGCCCGCGCCCATTCGAATAACAAAGTATATACTCCACTGCGAGTGATAAATTGCTATTTATCATCGATAACTTTGATTATGCGTCTTAATATTTAACCGAGTCTCATATATGTTGATGTTTTTGATCTGCATATAAGAGCGAAAGGTCACCTATCACGAAATCTCAAAAGCCGCGGGACGTACAGTGATGTAATTTGCCAAGAAGGTTTAGTTAGTTATTGTCCAATTAAATTTTACATTTTTTGGACTTAGCGTGCAGAGGACGCAGTTACATTCAAGTTTATGGGGTTGCAACCCTAGCCCCAAGGCCAACATGTTGAAAAAATGGGTTCGAATGGTTTTTATGGTTTCTGTAACGGACTATGGATCTTACAAAAAAAAATAGCTAATATTTTTTGTACCAAGTAAGATTGTACAACTTTTGTCAAGTAACTTTTAGTCGAAGAATTAAAAATAAAAAAGTAAAAACGATTTATATTCATTTAATTAAGGTTTTACAGCGCTGCGAAACGAATTTTCTTCTATTTTAATTATTCTTCTGTATACCGAACTATACGTTAGATATGCGTAGATTTGCCATAATTTTTAAGATTTCGTAGTACTACAAGGAACCCCTTATAATTTCGCTGTCCGTCCGTCCGTCGATTGTTTTTTCGAATGAACGAATTATTCGAACTAATACCGGCAGTTGCATTCAACGACAGAACATCTAAACATTTAAAATTCCACCCTCATCATCTCGATGTCCAAAAGTCCACAGCCGTGCCATTCTCTAGAAACATCTTACCTCGCACAATTCCTCTGTGGAATCAGTTGCCAGCTTCGGCGTTTTCGAACAGATATGACTTAGGGACCTTGTAGAAAAGAGCATACTCAATTCTCTAAGGCAATGCATCAGTGAGCCCTCTGGTTTTGCAGTTGTCCATGGGCATCGGTAGTCACCCATTTGAATGTCGTTTGCCCCTTGTTATATATAAAAAAATTCAACAGATACTCATGAAAGTTGCTATTCATATTGTACAATTTGATTCAACTTGAGAGATAGCATAGTCTTTATTTTTTTTAATCGTATTTTTTTAATTTTGGTTTTTAAGTCCTTCCCAAACCACTCAGGCACAGCAACGCGTGATCAGGTCTACTAGTAATATTATAAAAATTAGTGTTCATTGTTTATGATACTAGTTAACTTGTTAAAAATATTTAGTTTTCACACCAATGATTGTAATAACATTTTTCTGCTTATTTACTACAAGTTGAGACGTGTTTAAAAGGGATTCTTGCCTTGTTCGGTTGATATTTGATGAGCAGCCATTTTCTTTTTTTATATCGAAGCGATCGCGATCGCCTCGGCTTCACGGCGGTAGCAGCTACAGTTTGTTGCACTTGTGTCAGAAATCCAAGGCACTGCCCTGGTTCCTTCTTCTGCAATACGATGGACTCTAAACCCGCACCGTCAATCCATGTAGCATTATTAAGAAATCTCTCGCCTCTTTTAAATTTCAACTTCGAATGCTGCGTGAATTACCTCAAGTTACGGAAGATACTAAATTAGCCAAAATCACTATTACTGAAGTACGCCCACTGATGAGCCTTCACCTATGTATCCTGATTTACCTTTAACTATTTAATAGGCACTTTTCATATTTTCTACCTTATTTAACATCACAGCAAAGTACTGGTACAAAAAAATACGGTGTCCGGGGATAAAAAGGAATGATGGGGATCCTAGGTGGAAGGGAAATGGTAGGCGGAGGGAAAACAATTGTACTGCTCTCTTCTTGTGTTTAACATAACAGTTATCTGAAAATCCTTTGTAGGTTATAAACACCCTTGTTTTGCCGAATATGAAAATAAATTTTCCCTTTCGCGTCGTTACCCTGCTTGTTGCGGTGAGATTGTCTTGAAATATGAATGTATATTCTTTATGCACAGTCGTAATAAATTCTTTACAACCTCGGTTTGTGTGCATATGACAGCTATAAATTTTTATGGTTCCCTATCTTTGAAAATATTCATATTATATTCATCCACTAGCGGACTCGGCAGACGTTGTCCTGCCCGAAGGTTGTGTTACTTACTATTTACCTACTACATTCTATTATCGACGACTACAGCACCATCTGCCAGGTTGATTTGTGAATCTAAACCATCCACTCAAGTGAATACAAAAAATCATTCAAGTCGGTATATATATTTATATATATTAATCTTTAGATTAACCTAACTTGTCCACATATGTCCACAATTTCAAACTAGCTACCAGGTAGGCTTTTCCAATTATTCACTGAAATTTGTGGTCAATTCAAATGTTGCTTTAATTAATGGTTTTTTAATATTAAAAATACCACTGTAAAGAGAAAGATAAAAAGTGTTGTATATATTTTTTCTTCCATCTACTCTGTAATGTTATCATTACTCTCTACAAAACCGATAAGAACGCTTTTATTGCTTAGAACCAAAACAGTGCTTTAATGTTGTATGAAATTTCATTAAGGCACTTTTTTTTAAAGAGGCTATAATCAAGAATAACATATTAAAAATGCCCGTCGAAATTTATAAAAATGGCGGGCGCCACATCAGCATCCGAGTGAAATTTAAAGGTTCGTCAATATATCTACTATTGCTACATTCATTGTACTGTTATTTATTGTATACTGCTGGACATTTTTTCAACTTTATCTATACATGAATAATAAAACTGAAAAAAAAATTCAAATGACACGCATTCTATACTATTGTAAAACTTTAATACTACATATTTAGCAAGAAAAGTTAAAAAAAGGGAATAATGAAATATTCAACACCAGAAAATATATAAACAGCTGCAAATGAAATTATTAATAACCTTTTGGCGCAAAAAGTCGCGCGTTAGATATTTAAAAGCTTATAACAATTTTATTAAGTGGACAAGCGATAAACGTGTAAAATCACCGTTCGACAGTGTTTTTTACATATTACAGTGAGATGCCCAAAAAAGTGAGACCATCATCATTGCGGTCTATACGTTAAAAAGCAGACTAGAGTAAACGTGCTAATTTCAGTTTTAGTAACTGCACATTTAATTAATTTAAGTTTTTTAGTTGTTTGAAAAGAAAATGAATTAAAATTTGTTTTTCTTGGGTTTTTTGTGTAGATATATTTTAACGATAGGTATATAGGCAGTTGAAAGAAAAGTAGATTACGCACCTTGCTAGAAGTGAGTAATTACTGCACTCGAGTTAATTTAGCGCCCTCACTTCCGCTAGGGCACCAACGTAATACTCGTGCAGTAATGACTCACTTACCGCTCGGTGCGGTAATCAACTAGTACACAAAAAGTATACAAATAGTATTTAAAAAGGTGCTCAGATAAAAATGTTCCTGAAAACCGCAATATAATCCGAAGCATTGAGCTACTTCAAATTCATCAATCGTTATTATATTTATTTTATTATTTATTTAGCACTTATTTGAGACCACAAACAGTTCTTGATAAATAAAAAAAAATGATCTACCCACTCGGTCGTCAGTCTGGAAAAATGTGATATTACGTCAAAAGAAATCGCGTTGCAGCGGCAATTCTTACACAAGTACCTCTGAGGACAATACTTGATATGAAATTGAAGGTAGTTCACTAAATTCTCGTACTCGAAGCAACATTAGACTACTTTCAATTCACAAATCCTCTTTTGATATTTGTTTTCTTCAATACATAATATGTACTAGACTGATATGTACAAGAGTCAATATGAGAAAAGATATTGCAGTAGACACTTTTGAGTTTATCTGACGTTACCAAACATTGTTGTGGTATCTCAAAGAACTCTTGTTAAATAAAAAAAAAAACTTTTCTCACGTCCTCTAGCAGTTAGAAAAAGTGCGACATTACGTCAAAAGCAGTCGCGTTGCAGTGGCAATTCTTACACAAGTGCCTCTGAGGACAATACTTGACATGAGATTGAAGGTAGTTCACTAAATTCTCGTATTTCAAACAACATTGAGCTACTTCAAATTCATCAATCGTTATTATATTTATTTAACACTTTTTTGAGACCACAAAGAGATCTTGATAAATAAAAAAAAATTGTCCACTCACTCGGTCGTCAGTCTGGAAAAATGCGTCATTACGTCATAAGCAGACGGGTTGCAGTGACAAATCTTATGCCGGAGCTAGACATAGCTTCATTTGAATGATCATGTAGTGTGGCTGGGGACTTTGTGACTACACAAAGTTTTTTAAAACTTTGTGGACTTCACGGACTAAAACGTACAAACACTTTGAGCTATGTTTGGCACGGGTATTATACAAGTATCTGTCAGAACATCACTTGATGTAAGATTGAAGGTAATTCTATAAACATTTCATTTAAAGACACGCTTTACGTGAGTCCGATACTTTCGGTACCATTTTAAGAAATTCGCGGGGACGGAGGAGTATGAAATTTGGCACAACTACAGTTTATATAAAAGATGGTGTGCGAATGCTAATAATTTTATAAAATATGTTTTATAAAAGTCCACGACAGTATATGTCTGTATTTTAAGGTTGGCTCAGTATAACCTTTTTTATGCTAACCAAATTTGTTCTAAAATAATGCACTATTTGTGAAGGTCTTTTTATAAATATAATATTAATCCTTATTTAAAAACTATTTTTAAAGCCCTTTATATGACTGGCATAATATTTTATAAAATATGCTTTAATAAATATTAATGTACTAAAACATAACATAACATAAAAAACCACACGCACACCAATGCCAAACGGTTTACACACACATGTATACATTTTATTGGATGTTGTCAAAGAATGTCATAATATTTTGGTAATTATGACATTTATGTTCATTAAATTGACATAGATATATTGTTGTACTGAGATTTAAAAAATGTACATACCGTCAAATAAGGATAGAGTACGAAAATCTAAAGGCTTGTAGCCGAATTTGGACCAGCCGGCGATTTCTAGTAATAAAAGCGTAAGGTCACTTAACATAGAATCTCAAAATTTGGCAAGGAGTTTATTGACAGTAGATATCCGCTAAGAAAGATTTTTCAGATCAGATCGAGCAGGTGTAAGAGATCACGCATTTAACGCGGACGAAGCCGCGTTAAGCAGCTAGTGACGTATAATCTTTGGGTGACAATAGACTTGTGAAGTATGGGACAGAGTTTGATATCTCCACCACTTCTACCGTTCATATACGTTGGGATATCGAAAAATCTTGGTCCGTCTGTTACTTATCGACGTATAAGGGGCTTTACATCGTCAGTCAGGGTAAATCTGCTATTATGTCGACACCAGATGCGACGCAAAGGCAATTGTGACATAAGGCTTCATAAAGTACGAATAACCTTTGTAGAGTCTTTCTCCTGATGATGCTTCGGTGTCTTGGTGCAACACCAATTTTCTTGCGTGAGTTAGTTTTTGTACTGCGGTCGTCGTCATCCGTACAGCGCCATCTAGTTTGCTTTGGTGTAACCTTTTTCCACTAGACATCATTGCCATCTCGTTATGTAGCGGCAGCTACAATTTCCCTGGAAACCTACCATTCAATTTCGCAGCAATTAATAAACATTGGTGGCACAAACATATTTGGTCTAATTTTGAATCAATTACCGAATCAATTCATTTAATATGAAAAGCAAAACTTTGCATTTGTTATTAGGAATCAGGTATTTTAAAAAGAAGAAAAGAGAAACAGATTAAGCACTTAACCTAATTTCCGACCATACAATCTGCACCAACCGTGCATTGAGTCCGCGTTAATTCATTAGGGGGTAATGAATTAAACAACGGTTGGTTGTTTTAATTATATAAAATTTTTCCCTAAGAATAGGTGAAACTACAAATTGTATTTTTCAAGTTCTTTCTTCCTTCCTTCGGCCCTATGTTATCCTTCTTCTTAATTGGTCACTTTTGGCAGAGTGGTCGTGGTCATGGGACACTATGAAGATGCACCGCGTTTTTAGAGAAGAACTTCTATATGCTCCTATTGGCAGTTTGACGTGAGCATTCTGTAACTGGCTTCTTCAGCACGGTCATAATAAGATCTGTCCATCTTGTTGGAGATCGTCCACATGGACGCTTGCCCTCTATTTTGCCTTGGACTACCAGGCGTTCCATCGAGTCCTCTTTTCGAGAGATGTGTCTGAAGAATGTCATACAATGTTGTCCACAGCTGGACATAGGCCCTCTTCGTTGCTTTCAACAGAGATCAATTTTGTGCGATCGTCATTCAACGGCCTTTCTTCTTCTTCTTTTTTCTTGTATTACTTGCTTGCGTTCACAAGAACAATTTAGTTCGTCAATATAACGTTCAATGGAGAAGACACGAAGGAGATTGGCTTAACGGCTTTCTGCGGTTAAAGTACAACGACCCTAACTGTAATAAATTTCTATCAAATAATCTATTTATATAAAAATGAACCACCAATTTCTCTTGGTCACGGCAACACGCGAGAACGGCTGGATCGATTTCGCTAATTCTTTTTTTGTTTTGTTTGTTACTACCAGAAAAAGCTTCTCATCAAAGAAAAAATTCAGGGAACAGTGCGGGAAATTAGAAAATTTAAGAATACTTAATCACCAGAATAAATTATTTCTAATGTAACAGGAACGGGAACGGGAACAGGTACGGGAACGGAAACGGTTACGGGAATAATATTATAGGATAATAGTGTCTAGTAAGTAACCCAATGTTCGGAAAGAACAACGTCTGCCAGGTTCACTAGTAATCTCTATATGTATTATAAGTAAAGACGAAACGGTGCAGTACTAGCATGTAAAATTAAATTTATTTGAATGAGTCCGCGAATGGAGTATGATTGGTTTATTTCATATCTGCAGATGAGCATGGATTTCTGCTTAGTACCACCTGATTCTAATACGTACAGGTTACTATTTTTTTGACCTATTTGTCAACCAAATTGACTTTTGTTTTATTAAATAAAGCATTACCTTACCATAGCCACTATTCAATTACTTGTTTATTGTACTGGTTATAAATAAATGCAAGAAATTCATATAAAAAATCCTGTGGCATATAAAAAAATGCATACGATTAAAATAAATTTTCAAAAATGTACCAAAACGTTCTGGAATATTCGTAAATTCATTAATCTTTGATAATTTAACGCGGAAACTTTTGCCACTCGGGGCTCGGTGTGTATTCAGTAATCAGGTTAAGTGTTAAAGGGCGCTTATTACTCTAGTAAGTAGTACTGTAAGTATAATTTGGTTTTTGTATAACTGTGTTTCTTTTTTAAACAACTAAATAAGAGGATATTTTTGCCAATGTCAATGACAACGCCAACGCCAGCGCCAACGCCAACGTCGACGCCAACGCCAACGCCAACGCCAACGCCAACGCCAACGCCAACGCCAACGCCAACGCCAACGCCAACGCCAACGCCCAGCTTCGTAAATAGCTCAATTTTTTTAATACGTAAAAGACAAAAATGGTTACTGTGGGTTATCCTTAGTAGATAGAAATATTATACCTTCGTGGACTTATTTATAGATCTTTTTAGTATATACAATTCCGTAGTACATTACTTTTATCTATTTCGTAAGGTTAAGCCAGCGCACGCGATTGAAATTCTCGGTTTTTATCTACTATAATATAAATGAATTATACATGCAAACCTTCGTCAAGAATCACTCTATCGATTGGTGAAAACTGCAAGACGATCCATTTAGTAGTCTTTGAGTTTATCGCGAACAGACAGGCAGATAGACGCGGTCTCGGACTTTGCTCTAAATATGTAAGAATTCGTAAATTGGTTCAAAGATTTGGCCGTGATAACGTATGAGACAAAGTTACTTTCACATTTATAATATTAGTATGTGAGTACGTATGTATATAACACACAGACATGTACGTAACAGTCGGTATATAATATGACACCCGCGCAGTGTCAATTGTCTGATTTACGTCTCTCCGCGCTATATCCGCGTCTTCTGGTGGGATTGTGGGATGTCAATTTCCTCATGGACAGTAATAACGCAAGGTGTCTCGCATCTAGCTATAAATACCTGAGTGTCTATTCTGTGATACACTCGCATTTCACTTAGGAATTCCCTCTCGAATGTTAAAAAAAATAGTTATTCCTTAAATGCCGGCAACGCATTTGCAACCCTGTGGTAGTGCAGTCTACCCGTTTGCCATATAAAAAGTAATCAGGACTTTTTATATAACAGGGGGCAAACGGGCAGGCAATAATCAGGGACTACCAACGTCCATAGACAATTGCTTCACCAGCCTTTAAGGACTCCTCCGTCTTACGCCATTCTATTGTATATTATTCCATACAACATTATCTCTCTACTAGAGAAAGTCCCATCGAAATCGATCCAGTCGTTTCGGAAATTACGCATTACAAACAGACAAACAGAAATATGTATGCTCATTCCTTAAAGGTCTCTAAGAAGTCATTGAAGGTATCTAAATCATGTCGATTCAAAAACACGTAGCTAGCATCTGATTTCTCGACGAATTCACAATGATTGAATAAACACTGTTTCTTTCTTTCTGTAGGCAGGAAATTCCTTACATATGGTGGTCTAGTGGTTTGTTTTGTACGGATTCTTACCTGTTTTACGCACTCCTAAGTCACACGAATTTTACGTTTTTTTAACAGCTCCTTCTATCCTTGTCACAGGTTATGACCTATTCGAAACTTTGATGTGTAACTATTTTATGTAGTTATGTTTATAAAAGGCAAAAAAATAAATAATTTTAGTATTTGACGCCACAAAGCTTTACGACTACTCCTTTTTTTTTTCTTTTTCTCGCTGGGAAATGCTTTTGCGCGCTACCCCATTCGCAAATAATCCCATGATCTAGGAACATTTGCGAACGGGAGTGTGGGACGCGCTAGCTCTGCTAGAATACCCACTAAAACCCAGCGGGGCCCTCATCATCCAAGCTTTACGACTCCTGCTCGTTGTCATATAATGTCACATTTTGGGGATATGCCCGGTTCCTCCCCTCATTAACGTGTGACGATATATTTGTTACGAGAAATATAATTTTCCTTATTGTCTGTAATAAATTTCCTGGTAGTAACCGCTACTAGGGACAAAATGTCCTTACAAACCATTAGGCCACTAGAAAGTTGTTATGCTAATCAGTTGAAATGTCTAAATGGGCACACTTACCGACATTCCTCCATGTTAGCATAGCTTTTAATTGACTTTTTATTATGTACGTAAACAAGCGTATAGCTCACTTGATGGCAAGCAGCGACCGTGGCCTATAGACCTTTTTAATTCTAATATCATGGGTAATATAGAACAAGAAAACTTTTACTTGAGGCACACATGACACTGTAAACATATACAATTACAAATAGTAGACTAAACCTTATAAACTATAAAATTGCCTACAGTGAGATATGCCCCAAAACGGTTCGTAACATGGCTGTCAAATAAATATATACTTTAATAAACACTGAATTTCCACTGATAATGTCATATTTATGCGACAATTTTCAACGTGAGTCATAGACTAAATTAAAAGAAAAATTATGTTCCTTTCTTGTTTTTCTAAGTTAAGAGGAAAAATTGACGTTTTCATGTCGAATATTTTTACAATTCTGTTAGACACCATAATAAATGGTCCTAAAATATCTATAGTCAAAGTGATTAAAGTCAGCGAACTCTATGGTGTCACATTTGTAAACAAAACCGTACTTTATACCGTTAAAGATCGCATAATAGTTTCAAAATCTTGATCTCAATTTCCAACTATCTATTCTAATCAAAAAAAAGGTCTTCATAGAGAAAACAGTTAATTTTATTATTTACACTTAGGAACTAAAACTATGTGGGTAGATAAACAATAAATTATATGTAAAGACGTACGGGTGCGGAACTCAATTATTCCTCTAAAACTGAAGTAGCTTATATTATTACTAGCAATATCAGCTATTTGCTAGTGAAATCGGACCAGCAGTTTCGGACATCCGGAACAAACAGACAGACAAACAATTTCTTAACTGGCGTTTTTACTGTAGGTATATAGTCATATCCAATTTGTCTTCAGTGGCCATTGCTGGGAGTCCATATAGTCGCATTTTGCATCATTGGCCAATATTTGCAGGTCCATTCGTACCACATACGTCAACAGAAATTTTGAATATGCATGTATGCATGCATAGGAAATGCTACATAAATGGCTATATCTTTAGAATGCATATACTTAGAGATCTGATTTTTTTCACAGCTTCAAGGGATCATAGACCTCAGTGTTTGGTATTAATTTCAACTTTACAACTGTACGCGTTTCTGAGAATAAGGGTATTGAGAGACAGACGAACGACGAAGTGATTATATAAATAAGGGTTCCTTTTTTCCTTTCGGGGTACGGAAATCTAAAAATATAATGGAATACTAAAATAAAAGAGTGATGCAATAGTTGCATTATTAAACATGTTTAAACGGGAAATTTAAGCCACTAAAAACCGAATCAGTTCTCTTTCTATATACTGTTTCTTTAAGGAAAGAAACAGTATATAGAAAGAGAACTGATAACATAAGGAAAATAAACAAAAGGCTAAAAGTAAAAAAAATGTTCTTAAAAGAGAAAAAGAAGTTAGGGCCACTGAAACTTTTCTCTTA
Organism: Charaxes varanes; assembly: GCA_024363005.1. Lineage (NCBI taxonomy): Eukaryota > Metazoa > Arthropoda > Insecta > Lepidoptera > Nymphalidae > Charaxes > Charaxes varanes. Next base: position 120,575 of record JANCMC010044050.1, on the reverse strand, counting down.
AATCAGAAAAAATTGCAGTAGGATGAGGTACGTCGGAGGCCAAGTAATAAAAAGGAGGTATACAATAAAACGGATATCTAACGCCTGATAATGAGACGGAAATACTTAAAATAGATGAAATTTACAATGATTCTATTCACTCAGACACTTGCTTGCAACATAATCATCATCCACCAACGGACGTTCCTATGTAACAACAATGTACTCGTCAGAGTATCTAAACATCTATATTGGGCTTGAATTTCTTGCATCAAACATCTCAATAATAATATTTGATTTCAACGCAATGGAAAAAAATCCTTCTAGAACTACACCGAACCGTGCGTATGTTTTCCCATAGTAGCGTAAAAGTAATTTACACGAAATTCGGCTAATCGCCATAATACTACCGGAATTTCCTTTTATGCGTTAAAAATTGTCTTTTAATTTTTTGTTTTGATGTTACTAATTCTACAGTACTTTATATTATTATATTTTAGCATTATCTTTATATAATTTTATATAAAACATTTCTGTACAAACTGCTGGATCGATGTGGATTAATTTTCGTGTGTATATTGCAAGAGGCTCATAGGTGGTTTTGAAGATAATTGGACGCAGTAGATGGCGCTGCTGTCGATAAGTAACCTTAATTTATATTTGTATTGATATGTTTCTCGCTTTAATTAAAAAACGGTTGGGTCTATTTGACTGCAGTGCAGTTTACGAAAAAAGAGACTTGAAAGAGTGTTTAAAAGATACTGAAAAATGCAGAGCTCGGGCAAGATCAGAGTAAATCGGGCGAACACAAACAACACAAAACGCACAGCACTACACTGACTTTCCGATGTGCCTCAACGCACGTTTCGCTTCGACACCGAAGCATCATCAGGAGATAGAATCTGCAAAGGTTATTCGTCGACTATACAATGTAAACTTTTACAAGATATTTTACATTTCTTTTTAGTTCAAGGTACCATCGTATACACAACCTATAGGCTAACTTAGCATGAATTAATAGGCGCAAGACATCGCTTGCACCACAAAAACTAAAAGTCACTAATAAAAAAGAAATATTACAGTAGTCTAACCAATATCCTCTCTTAAGTAAATGCAAAAAACTGAAATGGTTATTTTTGGCGTCTGTTTCGTACCTCAGTCACATGGACAGGCGGTTGTCGAACCCCGTACAAAAATAGCCCGAATGCATCCGCACAATAGTTATTTAACAATGCCCCGAGTAACTACAATGGGATCGAAACACTTTCATTTCCGAGGCGGTAGACAAAAGGTTTTTTTTTTTAATTTAAGTAACGGTTCTAGCTCGTTCTATTCGTCATCTGTTAATGCAATATTTTAAACAAATGGGTAAGGTGCGTACGGTCTAAAAATGCTCCCCCCAAAAATATTGGCCTCAACATGCCAAATAGCGTGTAGATGCACACACGCAAGGTCGTCAATATCATTGGATTACAATACGTGGTTGAGTTTCAGTTTACAATATAAAAAAAACGCTGCACACACAAGTAAGCGTTGCAGTTAATTAATGAAGGGGTGTGCATTTTTAGACTGAATCATATTACTATGTAAAATAGTAAAGATCGTGTGGTATGGTAGATTTTTAAGAATAAATATGAAATACTAACAAACTCGGTCATAATTTAGTCTCACCAGGTTAGAATATAACCTATAATATACTAGCTATACCCCGCGACTTCGTGTTAATTTAGTGATTTTGTTAAGTTTTAAGGGTTTATATTATTTTTATGCGGACATCCGACTATTTTTTTAGACTGATGTAGGCTACTCTTCACTCCTTGCAACTTATGAAAGAAAAAAAAATAAAAATTGACAAAGAATTAAAAAATTAGTAAATAATAAATAGGAATTCTTTACTACCATATTAAATTATTTCCAATAATAATGGGAACGGTAACGGGTATAATATACGATAGTAGAATGTGGCAAATAGTAAGTAACCCAACGTTCGAGCAGGACATAGTCTGCCTTCTCCGCTAGTTAATATAATGAATCCAATAATTTTCATGCTTAGGCGTAACTCCAAAATAACTCAAATTGAACCAATTGAATCTGTGATTATGTTATGTTATATTTTTGATTTATTTCTTTTACTGTAGTTTTTTATATCCATATTGTCGTTATAATATAATAATAATATGTTATGTGTTGTTATATGTTGTTGTCGTCTGTCTGTCTAAAGGGAGCTACTGAAAATCATCTTTAGAGTATTTACTCTGATTGAAGCTGAGTAGTGATCCATTTCAGACTAATTTCAGCACTATATCTATTTAAGTATTGCTTAGTGATTTTTACTTTTTTTTGTGTGTGTAGTAGACTTAAGTTTTTAGATATAGTGATGCTTTTTATGTCTGAATAAAGTCTCTCTCTCTCTCTCTCTCTCTCTCTCTCTCCATCTCTCTCTCTCGCTCCCTCTCTCTCTCTCTCTCGCTCCCTCTCTCTCTCTCTCTTTTCCTTTCTTTCTTTCTAAAATCTCATAGTTCTCACGTGCCGAACATATACATATATCAAAAGCGTGTTTCTTATCTAAATATAACGCTATAACGCTGGCAGACAGTCAGCGGACTTAAACGTGTCCTAATTTGGGTGTTTAATTATGCAAATATATTAACCAAGACGAAGAGGCCGTGGCCTAATCAGTGGTCGGCATTTGAGTCGAACGCTAGGTTAAGTTGCTGTTGCTGCGACCGGGTGGTAGATGGACGAGCCTTACTAGTACTGGTTTATATTTGATATCCGACCTCCTCCGTGTTTCGGAAGGCACGTAAAACAGTGGGACCCGATTAATGACGATTGTAGAACCGTCAGAAAGGACCCGATTTTCACTCAAAATTTTTCCAAATAAATCAATGTTAAATAGTGATTGTGTCAATACGGTATATTTGTCCTGTTCTGAAACGAGGGACTGAGTGATCAATAATTATCTGTACCCACCCTCTCGTATTAAATTTTTCTCGCTACCTATTATACATAATAAGGAGGAAGGTATGCACGAATCGTTAGCTGCTTTTATTGATAGCTTTCGTATCATGGCTTATTGAAAAAATTGGGTGAAAAATTTTAGTGTGATGATATATAGCCTATAATAGCCTTCCTCGATAAATGGGCTATCTAACACTAAAAGAATTTTTCAAATCGGACCAGTAGTTCTTGAGATTAGCGCGTTAAAGTAAAGAAACAATCTCTTCAGCTTTATATATATTAGTATAAATATTGTGTATGTGTCACTTGATGCAAACTTCAACAGTCAATATTTGTCTAAAAGAATTTACTCACGACTACGCAAACATAGTTGTAATTATTCCCTTTTTACAATATTAGTATAAAAAACTAATTGATATTAGTGCTTAATACGTCTATAATAAGGATACAGACGATTCCGATTAACCATTTCCAAATAGATACTTTAAACAAACATTAAACGAACCTAACTAATGAAATCTTACTCAATTAAAATTTAGTAGCTTAATAGATATTTTGAATTCCCACAGCAATCATATGAATGAATCATTACTCTATACTTGTGTTATACAAATACTATTATTTGTAAATGAATGCCTATGCATTTGATCAAATTAGTTTAGTAAAAACTAACAAAAGTTATAATACTGTGCATAAATCCGAGTATGAAAACGCAGAATATTTGTGACGTAACCCGAATCATATGTCGTCAAAGTCCAGCATTGATAGCACTGATTTTCTGTGGCACTCTAAAAGCATCATTCGCACCAAAAACGAATTATCATCATCGGTGCAACGGTATCATTGATACGCAATTTATCATGGTATTCCAAAATTCCTACATAAAAAGGATAAAGTTAAAGTCGCGTTATGTAATGATTAGTAAGTCTCGACTATAATTTACACTATTAAAACTTGCTGGTGGGTTCGTAATTATGTGTATGGAATATGTATTATTTCTATGATTGGAGGCAGGGACTTGCGATACGTAGAGAGGATTGACACGTAACTTAGAAAGACTCAGTAGTGATAAGTTTTAGTGATAAACTAGCACAGTAACACATACACTGACCTAGACCTAGTAACATATGTAGATATATCGGCTAATAGGTTGTAAAAGAAGAAAGTATTAAAAATTCCCTCTGTGACCTCTGTACAATATTTTGATCAATCAATTACGGAGACGCTATTTAATTTTAACTCTTGATAGAACTAATTAAAATGTGCATAAAGTTGAAACAACTTAAGAGATAACATGTAATCTTAGGCACGGCAGCACATTAAATGATTATGATGATTTATTTCTGTAAATATTTGACCGCAAATTGTGAGGTACATTTATTGGAAATGTTTAAACACTGCTCTATCCGTGTTGTGAGAAGCAAATTAATTAGCAACTATGACTTTGAATGCTAGCTGACGCCGAAAATTTAACTTAAGAAATATTTTCAATTAATCATTTAATTTTTTTTCATTTAGTAAAACTAAAAACTTTGAGACGATTTTGAACTTGTTTTATATAGAACTATGAATAAAACGTTTCAAGCTAAAACCATTCAATTTCATATTCAATTCACCCATGCGTCATGGCACCTGTTTACAAGAACTACTTGAATTTTAAAAAGTTGTTACATGACGGTAAAGAAGACGCATAAAATATAAATAAATCAGAATTGCTTTGAAATCAATCGCATTCAGTCAACATATCAATAGGCATGACGACAGTAGTCAGAAATCATGTCAGTTATATATTTATCTGATGAAATAAGATGCATAAAGCTTAAAAACGTTTATTTTTATGTTGCGAGCGAGATTAATAGGGACTACTAAATACAGTAATCAGCCATGATAGCTAAAACACCCAGCAAAGCGTATATCATAAGTGCCCACCAGAAACATTCTCATATAAAATGTTATGATGAGACCCTATGGCTCGGACTGTCAAAAAGTTTATCAGATCTCTTTTAGAACCTCGATCCTGACACAAACTCTTAGCCAAAATATTGTGTGGCTTGTCCGAATTTATTCACTTTTCAGTTATTTTAGCAAAAAGCTGAGACTTGTAAGGACTCCCGTAATTTTTTTCATTACCTTATTTTTTGACAAATAACACTTCTAAATATGTTAAATTACCATTGTAAAGCTTTATAGCTAGCAAATCTATAGGCATGATAGTTTTTCAGTAAAGTGTAACCAAATAATTGCTCAAGTTGTGGGATAGTGTTTATAGTTGTGCTAGTGACAAAAAAACAACATACACCACACATTTTGACTAAAGTGTAAAATCAGTGAAATTACGACGTGTAGAGTTTTCTTGCACATCAAACTCAGACTTTTTCACTGGCCGGCCGCCGAACTTAAAAACCCAGAAAGTAGCCCTCGAAAAACCCCAAATTACGATAGTGATAAATAAATGACTAGATTTTTTTTTTTTAATAATCTCAATAAATTAAACATGGGCTATCGGTTAACAGTAAAAAATATATATAATAAGTTGTATAGGTGAGTTTAGGGTAGTTTAAAAATAATAATATATTGCACTTTTATTTGTATAGTTGTCGAAATATGAAACATAAAGTTTACAAACGTTTAATTAATATCTCTTCTTGTGTATCATTGTTTTGTACAACCTAAACTTGGGCGTTGTCAATAAATCATTAAATATTTCACAGCCTTTTATCAACTTGCCAACAATAATAAATAAATCCCGTGCCTTCTCGAAAGATCTCAAATAGGAGTGAATGTATAATGCATTCCACCTCTTAAGTCGCACTCGCAATTGTATCGAAAATAGATAATTCTATTAATATCGAGTACATGTCACCTTATCAAATGTTGTTACTATGTTTATAAATTCATTACACAATTTATTAATAGCTTGCACTAGTACTCATTACAACTGTCGTATAGATTTATTTCATTGTTTGTAAACAACGTAGTACGAGAATTGTACGCAAAGTAATATATCTATTCTACAATAATTTGTATCGCATAGGACCTGTTTCATTCACTGTATGATGCTAACGAACTGATAGCAGCATCTTCAAACAATGAGCTTGAGTTGTTGATAACTTTAATATACATAAAATAAGTATAAAATCTACATTGAAACTCATTATCTGGGATAGAAAATAGCTATTCTTAACATAAAAATACTACGAACAAAAATGAAAAGAAAAGGATTTTTTATTGTACCTCAACGCGCATTTGCCTCATAGCTAAAATATTTAAAGGAGATGGAAGACTATAAACTAAACAAATAAATCTTTTCTGTGAATAATTTAGTACTCAAAGGCTATAGAAGGTAAATTATCTCCAAAGCCTTCCTTCGGCAGTGTAGGCAAATAATGGTAGTATTATTGACTTGGAACGTTGCCAAGTTTTTAAAAGTTTCCCATCTGGTGTCTCCACTTCATTAAAGGTTGAATATTATCAATGGGCGACTCAAGACCAGACGGATTTAGCTATTTCACTAATTGGTTTTTATAAACGAACAATAAGCTACTGTTATGATTTTTCTTAGCATTCGTGAATAATCACGATATTAATAATAATATCAACATAAGAAATGATGAGGTGTTATGCGGCAGGTAAGCCACTGTAAACTATACAGTTGCGGATTTCCAGGCATCGATAATACGTTGTGAGGCATAAAGAATTGAATCCCCTTTGTCTGTCATATCTTTTTATAAGAAAGTAAACTCATTCAGTCTTGTTTATTATGAAAAAGTCTATTGAAAAGTCTTTATAAATATTAATTAGAAACTTCCCGCGAAACCGCGAGTTCGAGCGCGTTGAATTCAATTTTTTTG
>JANCMC010044050.1:0-113684 GCA_024363005.1 Charaxes varanes | reverse complement strand
TGAAAAGTCTTTATAAATATTAATTAGAAACTTCCCGCGAAACCGCGAGTTCGAGCGCGTTGAATTCAATTTTTTTGTCCAATTTCGATTCGCTTTTTAAATTTTTAGTGTAGAAACGATTGGGGCTCTACACTTCTATTTCTCTACGGAATACCTTTCTGGGATTCGAGGAATATTTAAAAGAATACTTTAATTGCAGGATCGGTTTTAGACAATCTAACTTTCCCCAGTTATGGCTTGATTAGGCAAAATAGGTAATAATTTTCATCTATGTATATTATGAAATGAAAAAATTGATAGTAGTTTTCGATCGCGCAAAGATTTGTTTTGTCAAAAATTGATTTACTTTTGCTGAAAGTGTAAGCCGAGTACTCTCATATTTATCTATTTCAAACAATTCTATTGATCCAGTAAACCAGTAATATGATCAAACTCGATGCCTATATCTAGATTGTACTGGTCGTTTCGATAGCGCACGTGTCACTGTACACTGTTTACATAATACGTAATTTCATCGCAAAACGATCAGGTGACGCGATTACGAATATAATTCGAGCCTTACACTAATACAAGTAACATTACGGGTACTTTGTGCTCTAATTATATAAACGAACAAAGAAGTAGAGGAAACCGATCGGGAGTTCCAAATGTATATTGAAAATGTAAATAAACTTTAATTAGAATCAGCGTTGAAATGTTTTGGAGTTTGAATTGTAAAATAAATCAGAATTCTAACAACAATTTCCGGTAGCGGCATAATTATTGAGAAATTTTCGCTAAGCTAAATTACCTATAAAGTAAAATATATATATTTATTTGATTACATTCCATTATCAGTGTTCAAAAAACAGATTGGCAGAGAGCAATTGCTTTAGTAATGACTAAACGCAAAATATGTGTTTAGTATGGGATATCTGAGATATTATTACTATGGGATATTCGCTACTAATAATAAAAATATTCTATGCTTAGATATTTGCCCCATTGCGGGCGGAGCTCTATTTTTTAAATATTTGTATATAGTTTCATTAATATTTCAAAATGTATTTAATAAATAAGAGGAATAGGTAATCTATACAATTTAATACATTATTGATTATTTATTTTAATGTTTTTGAGCCTGAAAATGGACCTTGTCAATACGACGATATTCATAGTCCGACGTTATTAATATAATATCAATATGCACATATTATATAACTTAAAAAACCATATTGATGATAACTAAAATCCGAAACGTAGTTTATCAAAAATAAGAACACACGCATGCATACAAAAATAGCTACTTTTCAATGACTTTTATGTATACGATTCATTGTAAATATCAGAAAAAAGTAATAAGAGATTACGATTTCGGTCGGACTTAAGATAAACTTCATGAACTGTTTTGATAAAATTATTGCAAAAGTAGTTGATATTGGAAGAGATAAACGCGTTCTAGATTTTTGACCAGTAAATTTCATGATATTTTAATACCTTCGTTATGAACATTTGTAGTAAGTAACCTAAGACGTACCTCTACTATTTTAATTAGATATAACGTACATTCGTTAGCTAAAAATATATAGAAAAATAGGACCCGACAGATATTGTCTTGCCCAAATAATGGTCAAACGAAAGCGCCAACGCTGCATTTTTTAGCGTATTTTTAATATTCCTTTGCTTCTTTACTTTTAATCCTTCTCCAGAGTAATGCATTTAAAACAAAGTAGACACGATTCATTTCAGCCCAGCCGTATTTGCGTTTTAGCCAGAAACGTATCAATAATGGGGGCAAATTCCGATAACAGCGCCACCTACCAGGCTCAATTTCTCTGCAAACTCTACGTACGCCTTAGATATACATACAAAATTTTATTCCTATCGGTCCAGTAGTTTAGGAGGAGTAGGATGACAAGGGCTTATACTGTCGACTTAAAAAGATATAAAGAAAATCATGTTTTCCGATTACTTACTTCTCATGTTTTCTGCTCTATTTAATATAGAACACAAAACAATTTCAAGTTTAGAAATACAAAAACGACTAACATTTCAAATTTAACATATAATCGATATCTAAATACGTGTATATTAATGGCGCGAAAGATGTTAATTTGTAATTAACTTTGATTAATTATACCTAATCTACGTGACACATGTCCTTATCAATGTGTTTATAACATGGCAAGCGCCGCCTGGTTTTAGAAGAGTAGAACAGCATAACCTAATTACCCGTATTGAAATTTAAGAAAATATAAACTTAAAAAAATATTTTCACTTTATAGGACTTGGAACTACGTCTTTAGGGTAACTGGCTAGTTTCAGCTATTAATGAAGATAAAAAACATAATCTTAGAGGCATTATTATAACTAAAAATCAAATTATCTCTTGACCGTTTGTCTTTGCTCCTTCACACAATACCATATACTCAGCTTCAAATAACGCCACAGTTCTTTGTTTTCGGCTTCCCCGTGACAGGGCTAAGTTTCCTAATCAGTATATGAGTGAAGATCTAGATAATTAGACGCCCAATCCGCAACTACGTATTCTGTAACAATTAATAAGGATTTTTTCATACACTCTGTTTTAATTAATAGTTTCTATTGAATATCGCAACACACTTTTTGCTGCTTTCCAGTATGTATCACAATGACAATTATTAAATTGGCTGAGAAGGCTTGCTGCATGCATAATATCTGGCCTTGTACAAGCGGCTATGTACATATATGACGTTCTGGTCCTAGATTCTTCTTGAAAAACCTCTTACGTCGCACAGTTTTCTTTCGTTCAGGCAGTAATGTCAAATTCCAAGCCTTATTCTACCAATGATTTATATTCATCTTCAATAGCTTCCCTCCAGTGTTCCTCTTCAGATCTTGATAATGCTTCCTCAATTGTCTGTGGTTCTCCATCATGACTAGTCGCTGTCATTGCAATCACAGCATTGACGCTTTCATCATTATCTCCATAATAACTAGATTCTTGATCTTGAGTCATATCTGGATTCCATGTGACATCATTGGGGTCATCCACAATGCTGGAGTTGGAAATAGTTGAATTAGGTTTGATCGATTCATGTATATCATAGTTTGTCCTCTCATATTCTATTTCATTATTAAAATTTATTTGACAATCAGCAGTAGTATTTTCCTGATTTGTTCTTAAGTCTTTAAACATCATCCTTTCTAAACAGTGAACGTCTTCTGATATAATACATTTAGAAGGATTTTTAGGATCAAGTAATCTGTATCCTTTAGACTCATTACGATATCCTACAAAGATATATTTTTTTACTATTTGCATCCCTTTTCTAACTTTCCATCAGGGATCGTTGCGTAAGCAACTCAGCCAAATATTCTCAAAATTGATAAATTAACTTTACAACCAGACCATTTTTCTTCTGGAGTGGTTCCTCTGACTGCTTTGCTTGGCGATTGATTTTTAATAAAGATTGCCGTATTTAAAGCCTCAGCCCAGAACCTTCGATCCATCCCTGCATCTTGTAGCATACATCGTCCGGCCTCAACAATTGTGCGATTTGCACTTTCCGCAACTCCATTCTGCTGTGGCGAGTAGGGCAGTCGTCTGGTGCACAATGCCATGTTCTCGAAGAAATGACTGGCTTTTTTTATTGACATATTCACGGCCGTTGTCTGTTCTAATCATCTTTATTTTCACGTTAGTTTGATTTTCTACAAAAGTTTTAAAGATCTTGAATACGGACACAACTTCATCTTTATTTTTAATAAAATAACCAAATATCATCCTACTGTAGTCATCTATGAATGTTAATAGATATTTGGCACCACTAAATGAGGAAACTGACGTAGGCCCACATAAATCAGAATGTATGAGACAGTACGTTATGGATGTGGACGCTATGGCGATGCACGTACGTGTGTCGGGACCTTGATGTGGGAGCTAATGAAAGTAAAAAAACATATTTATTCGCTCGACCACAAGTTTAGGAATATACATGCTATGCTGTCGGGAGGATGGGGCCGATTCGTTATATTGTGACGCTTACTCCCTTACACTATCCCCCTTCCTCAAAAAAAAAATATATTATCACAATAATATAGCAATAGGACATAACAGAACCAATAATAACTAGTAAAATTTACAAAAACATATGTAAAGAATGTAACACGTGGGCTGCGGAAGCGCCGCTTCCATGCCATGCTTCTCCACGTCCGTGGCCATATTATTCTGAGCCTTGGAGTAGATTTTCTAGGTCCGTATGAAGGTAAAACGTTTTTCGTATTGATTGATTCGAGCACAAAATGGTTGGAAGTTTTTGAAATGTTGCGTATTAATGCTAGCAGTTTTTTATCTGCTAACATTGGAATCCAGCTTCCAAAAACTAAGACAGATGACAAAAATTAAAAAAAAAACAAATGTGCTTTACATGTACTGAAGTAAAACTTGTATATGTGTGTGTTTAAATTAAACTTTAAAATAAATTTATTTGTTCAACTTAAACACTATATTGAATATATTTTATTTACAGACAGGTGTAACAGAAATGTGTGCTCGCACCTCTTATATCTCACTCTCAACTTCCGTTTGCCTCACCCGATCACACTTCCGAAACTCTCTCGGCACGCATCCACCAGCTTACTCCCCTAGTAAAGAAGCAAAAGAAGTTTGCGAGGCGTGCGTAAAGAAGATTTATTTATTTATTTATTATTGGGTATGTACCCATAGCATTACAGCTTCCCAATGCACCTGCTATAGGCTAAATTTAACAATATTTGCTTACAGAGTACTTAGGTTTCTACATTACATTTATATCATCATTATATAATAATTAATTATACATCATATTTATATCTTATTATAGCATATTTTTAATTAAAGATATAAATCTCTGAGGAGGTGTATGAAATGGATCCAAATCCGCATCCTTTTGAGTGAGATCAGTAAATATTACGTCACTCACTCCATTTCTCTTGTAAACGATTATTGTGCGACAAGAACTTTGATTTTAAAGCTAAATTCATAAAAGCCAAGTTCCAAACTCACATCCCTATCGTCCACAAAATTAAGACAACATCCCCAGAGATCTTGTTACAATCCTTTAATTGTGAACACACCTATCCATTGCACTTGGAAAACCGAATTGTTTGCTCAGAGCTACAACCCTGTCGCATTGAGTTTATCTTTCGCGTCCTTTTGATATCCTCTCTCAATGGGAGCGGGGTACTTCGATAAGGTTACAGATTCGTATCGCAATCTTGAATTTCCCAAGATTCGTCGCAAACAAGGGCTGTGTAAATTACTAGTTGACGACGCTTTTGGGGTGGGTCGGCACTTCCTTGTCAACGGGTTAATTTAGTGACTTCTTTCGCTTGTGTACTGATATTAAAATATCTTTATATGCAAAGGTATTATATATCTCAATAGATTTTGGTTTTAATATATAACTTTAAATGTGATTTCAGTTGTTTTAAATTTTTAAATGAATATAATTTTTTTATATTTGCATACCGAAAAGGTGTGATACAAATAAGATGATTTGCGATTTTTTGCGATTTCCCAAAAATCTACTCTTTTGAGTTAGGTCAGTTTATGACTGAGCGTGCGATATTTTTATTATAAACGGAATTATGAGCGGAATAAGTCGTAAACGACATAAAGTCTGCGATTTCCCAAAAATCTATTATTTTGAGTTAGGTCAGTTTATGACTGAGCCTGCGATATATGAATAATCATGTAACGCATGTAGTTCTTAAATAGACTCATCAGAATTGCCCCTTACATCCGCCGAATATAACAGCAGAGTAATAAGAAAAACGGCTGATATAATAATGTTGATGGTAAAATGGTGAAACAAAAGAAAGAAAGAAACTTTTATATAGTCTACATCAAAATCTGTACATGATACTAGGTTATTCCCGCGAATATGTCTGCTTAAAATTAAACTTGCCCTAAAGGCCTCCATAATCTGACCGTAACGAAACAACCTTTCTTAGCGGGCGTCTATTAACTATTAGATACTTTCTTGCCTCAATTTCATGTTTGTACGTACCGCGGTTTTTGAGATTTCGTGATGGGTGACCCGCGCCCGTGCGCACCGCGACTCTGTCCGCGTGGGCCACCCTTATCACTTAGGGGGATGTAAAATAGATGTAGCCCGATTCTCAACCCTAGCCAATATGCACGCAAAATTTCATGAAAATCGGTCGAGCCGTTTCGGGGGAGTTTTGCAACGCACCCCGTGGCACGAGAATTTTATATATTAGATAAGAGTACATAATACTTTTGTTATAAATAACTTTAATTAGAGGTAGCGCCATGCTTGTAGCCGAATTGGGCCGGCGCGAGCTACGACTTCCTCAGTTCAGCAGAGATTATATCTCTCTATAAGAGAGAGAGAGAGAGAGAGAGAGAGAGAGAGAGAGAGAGAGAGAGAGAGAGAGAGCAGATGCCGGAGTAGTCCTGACTTTCAATTCTGATTAAGCAAGCGGCTAGTCGAACCTATAGGACTTCTGGTAGTCCAACTCAACATCACAATGGTTATTGTGATGTTCTGTTGGACGTTATTTTCCTGTACTCTTCTGTAGGAGGTACTTCCCCAGTCAAACATTTTCACATCAAGAACAAGGAAATCCCACCTTGCTCTACCTCTGTTCAGACAAAACATTTATTATTAAAAAAGCATAGCGAACAGAAATAAATAGATTTAATAAGCAATATATTTGCAAAACATACCACTCAAATGGACATATATATGCAAAATCAGCGGCTTTACCTGCATACGTAGTTAATAAGTGTAATGAATACGGCACGCGTTCCTATTTACGATGCGGAAGTCTGTCGTAAGGTTCGCTTTAAGATTCTCGTGGTTTCCGTGAAATGGAATGTAGAGTTACATGGCTGTGTTGTTAAATTGTTACACCTACTATTGTCACGTTTACTAAATAATAAAAAAAGTCTTTATTTTAAGAAGCATGCCCTTGCCTTTGTTGCATTTTTCTGGTTCGCGCTTGTTCCTTTAAATCTGAACCTCTAGCTGTCAATTGCTTACAATATGTGATTCTGGGCCTCATTTAAAATCTATAACTATACTAATATATAAAGCTGAAGTGTTTGTTTGTTTGTCTGCGCTAACCTCGAGAACTACAGGTCCAGTTTGAAAAATCCTTTCAGTACAGATAGCCCATCTATCGAGGAAGACTATATAGGCTATATATCATCACATTAAAATTTTTCACCAAATTTTACGCGGATGAAGTCGCGGGTAACAACTATTTAGTTTATAAAATTGTTTATAAAAGAATTGAAATTACAAAGTAACCAAGAAATCACCGTTCGCGTTACGCATTCACCAGTTAACTCCCCAAGTCGAGCGTGCGTATAGAGGTTTTACTTCAATTATGTCCACTAAAATAATGCATGACATTAAAACAGTTTTCACCTTATTTTACGCGGACAAAGTCGCAGGTAATAGTGTTATATACCTATTACAGATTGGTGATTGGACGTCTGTGCTAATATGCTGTGTTCATAAATTAGTAAGGCAAAACACTATACCAGATTTCAATTTAAAGATTATTCTAATTGAAACGAACTTCGCGAATCGCTTTATTGAAAAAAAAATAGGATTGTTAGTTATACCAGTTTTTAGGCGAGGCTGGCCCCTGAGAATAATATATGATTTTAGCAACATACAATACCCGTTAGTCTGACAATTTTGCTAGGCAACCGGCACCAATTTTCCTCAATATGTGCGTCAATAAAGCATAAAACTTGAACGTACGTTTTCCTTAAAAAAACTAGTTTGTATGTTGACAAAGGAGCATAATTCATAGTACAATATTTGCATTTACTACGTATTTGCGTCTTAATACGTTGTGGTTTGGGTATCGTTCATTTTATTAAATATTTCTTAGAATCCTCAATGTGGCACAAGTCGCGATTGGAACCTGGAATAAATTATTCCAAACACGAAAATGTTATGCAAATGGGAAAAGGCACTCAGCAGTGCAATGCATCAATGCGAAAAAGTGCAAAAAATATACAGCAAAAGTCACATCAAAATCGGTCTAGCCAGATAGACTAAAGTAAATTTCTTTACTGTTTTTTTTTTAATTAATACCATGTGTTATTCATTTAGTGAACTAATGGTTTTGGACACGACAAACACACATTACTTTTATTTATTTGTATATATGTATACATACATAGATCGTACTATAAAGCTTTATATTCATTCTTCAATGGTCGGAACATTTATTTCCAATAATTAAATCTAAGGAAAGTTGCGTTCGTAAATTGTAGAGGAAAATCGTAATTTTATTACATACTAGCGGACCCGGCAGACGATGAAATTGAAGTACTTCATAAAAAATATACAAAGTATTGTGTGGTCGAGGGACCCCCGCCAGGAACGAAGTTCCTTATTTCTTCAATTCCGAATGTAATTCAAAATATAATCTGTATGTTTAATTTTTTATTATAATTGCTACGTCAGTCTATTTTTTTTTAAACATAAGAGATTTTTAATATTTATATGGTGACTATAAAGATGTTGTTAGGTTAGCTAATTATGTAACAACTTAAGACAGAAGGTCCCCTAAGTAGGGATTGAATAAAGTAACCTATTCCCCCCCCCTTCTCCCATCCCCTTAGCCCCGCAAACCACGTTAAGGACCTTCATTCCAAAAAGGACACTCACTTGCTCGTGTGCACACACGCATACACTCGCAAAGCATACAGCATTTCGTTACGTGACGATTTCTGAAAACTTCAAAAAGTTAACAATTGGACAATAGGTATTAAGTAATAAAAGTACATTATATACCGTTTCAGTACAATAATTTAATAGACAATTCACATTAACAACACTACGCCACTTTTTTCGCGCCATCCCCAAGCATTTTCTTCCTTTGCTTCACCATGTGCCCAAAGAGGTAGGGGAAAATCGGGATATAGAGTAACATATAGAAGATGATGAAATAGTAATAGTTAAAGATGAAGTTCCACTTGTTCGGCATGGAGACGGTGAAGAGTTGCTTCTGGGCGACCTCTTCCAGGGAATGATACATACATAGGAGCTCCCCGGTTATTCCTAGAGGATAGAGCGGGAGAAAGGTCGAATACCTGTAAAGGAAATAACAATTTAGTATCATTAATAAATTATATAATTATATATATCATTAATAAATTTTAAAAAAGTAAAGTAAATTTTTAAAAATTAATAAATTATATATATCATTAATAAATTTTAAAAAAGTTACAACATAATTAATAAATATCTAAACGTATAAATAAAGTGAAAGTGTTTGCTTGTAACGTCAAAATTAAATTCTGTCTGTTTGTTCCAGATAATTTTCGAAACGGCTGGAAAGATTTTGACGGGACATTCATTGGCATATACCTGACTAAACTAAAATTTAACAAAATCACTAAAATCACAAGGACAAAGTCGCAGGGGTACAGCTAGTGAATTAAATAAGTTCGATCGCCGACATTTCAGGGGCTCTACGTGCATGCTATCAAATAATAAGAGATTATAATATCATTTTCCGTTGGTATCATATCATATCGTAAACAATCTGGTCAGATAGATAGACAGATAGAAGAGAGCTGCACTGGCAGCGACAGGATACGTGCAGTCGAACGGCCTATAGAGTGACGTTAAACATGAGAAGCCTATATTTAGCTATGGATTGCAGAAAGCTGATGACAATAATATAGATCAGAGGTAGGAAACCCTTTGGCTGGCAAGGGCCACATCGTCAAAAACTGGGACTCAGGCCTGCCACATCGTTAAGAAATTAGATATTGGTGGGCCACACTTGTAAAATAACTATTTGGAAATAGGTGTATAGTATAGTAATGTATTTATGGGGTAAATATTATAAGCGATACTAAATTTTAGTATATAACAACAATACCTTGCGTGTATTGTAATTATTATTTATTTATAAGAATTAGAGATCGCCGGCTGGTCGAAATTCGCCCACAAACCTTTTTGCTTAAACATGCTTAGTTCAACGAAATATATTGTTTTATTCACAGAAAAATAAAATGTGACAATTAATATATAATTCGTACAATTAACATGACATCATCCAATAGGTACGTGTGTGTGTGTGTTAATGATGTAAATCGTCGTGCATCGGTTGCGTATTGTTTTATTTTTTTTTCAAATTTAATATAATATGTCATATTTTTAAAAAATATTATCATTCGCACACCTTCCTCTATATGAACTACAATTGTGCCAAATTTCATACTCCTACGTGAACGCAATTTTCGTAAATTGGCACTTAAAGTTTTCGCTTCTGGTATTAATATTATAAAATTATTCGTTCCTTTTTCAGTATTGTTATTATTGGATATATATTTGGATACACAAATAGTTTATATAATGACGTATTTATG
The DNA here is from genome assembly GCA_024363005.1 of Charaxes varanes. Classification (NCBI taxonomy): domain Eukaryota; kingdom Metazoa; phylum Arthropoda; class Insecta; order Lepidoptera; family Nymphalidae; genus Charaxes; species Charaxes varanes. Next base: position 103,312 of record JANCMC010044050.1, on the reverse strand, counting down.
AATTTAAAGTTGGGAATTTGGGGTGGCAACAAATTTAAGTGGGAGATATATATATCGATATCTCCCACGTCGTCGTATATATACGGCAAATCATCTTAGCTCGCCCCTAAACTCACATCCATCCTCTGCAATTTATGCGGACCTTGTATTAAGCCGGGATAACGGTGGGTGGAAGAAGCTTAACTAGGATCATTTATAATAAGGCAATCGACAGCCCTAGAGTGCTATCGTACTAATGAAGTAAACAGCTATTGGACCTTTGTAATCTTAAACCGATCGATTGCCAATTTTCTGCCTACTTACTTCGCTCTAATATCATGGCATTTTCTCAGGTGTTTTGGTTCAAGGTTATCGTTTATTGGGTCGTGCTGACATTGTTTTCAATTGTTTCTAGATTACGTGATTGGCAAGGAATGGTATTAACAGCGGGCACGACCTGTAAGACAATTTACCCTTTCGATTCCGTCTAATTTGCTTAAGTGCTTTTTATGCGAGGTATCAAACAAGCATATGGTCCTGATGGTAAATGGCCTCAGTCTCAATAGACAAGCTTTTTATAATCAACATTGGCATCATCTACTTGTGTTTATATCTGCAGATATAGGTCTCTCATAATATGTGCCATTTCCTCCGTCTACGGCTTGACGCATAGACAAGTGTGTACTGGAAAATATCCGATACATTTCGCTTGCATGGCATAGGTAGCTAAATTCTAACAATCAACTCTATGCAAAACGATTTAGAATTCCTCAACAATGCAATGAATGTGTAAATTGATCTGGAGACTAAGTGAAATAGTGGTCAAAGGCTTACTTGTTAACAATTAAAAAACCTGTTATATCTTTACTGCAATTGGATCTGAATAAAGGTGGTTATTAAAGATTAATCAGACTTACTAATCAGAATTATAAAATGTAACTATAATTTAGTGGGCAAAAAAATAGGTTTGGTCTGTAGATATATATGTATTTACCGCATGTTAATAATATATAAGCCAAAGCTACCGCTCTGTAGCTCCCAGATTGGAAAAGGCCTCGCAGCTAACTAAGAATCAGATGGAAAAAAGATCTAGAATTCTCTTTTTCTTTGTCCTACTTCTTGCCAAGTACTCAGGTTGTGCTCAGGATGTCTTTTGGGATACATTTTCTCATATTTTCCCACCATGTGGCTGGTGGCCAGCCTCTACTTCTCAGCCTATTTGATTAATCTAGGGCTGTTTGGATGGGATAGTCACCCTCACGTCTCGGTATATGGCCATACCAGCGCAGTCGACAATCTTTTACTTTATCTGTTATTGGTGCTATCTTGAACAATCTCCTGATATATTCGTTACGCGCATTGTCTTCTTCTTCTCCTTTACTGTGTGCTCCACACGGTGGTGGGGTCAGCCGTCTAAATTTTCTTACTCCACTTCCCCTATCGTTGACATCTTCTTCTGAAATTCTACACTTCTTCATGTCCTCTGTCACTACATCATTCCATCTTGTTTAGGGTCTGCCTTTGGATCTTCGACCTGGGACAGAAAGCTGTAGTGCCAGGTTCCCTACGTAGTTTGATGGACTTCTTTTCACATGACTATACCATCCGAGATTCCTAGTCAAGCTATTTCCCTGCCCAACGGAGTATTTTCATTTATATAGAGGTGCTGTTTGTGCGCTTTATTTTATATGTGGAAGAAAGATTTAAAATTTATTTATGAAGTGCAGACTCAGATGGTACGGACACATAATGAGTTGAGACGAAAGTTACTCCGTAATGACAGTTCTGGACGTTCTGGACGTCATAGTCAAGAAAAAGATAAGAGGCAGACCGCTAGTCACTTGTTGGTCCAATATTGAAAGGAAGTTAAAGAAACAGGGCTTCCGGAAAGTGACAACCTAAGGTAAAAAATCTTGCGCTTGTAGCGCACAAGAAGGCCCAACCTCAAATAAAGCTGGGAAAAGAATACTTTCAGTTTCCTGATTGCATCTTCAACTTCTGAGCGGAGAATGCAAGGTTCCTCAAGCACTGTTGTTTCAGTTGATGGGTCTCACAAACCGAACGAAACACGACAACAACACCATCACTAGACGTGACAGCATTGCCGCCACTTCATGCTGATCTCATGTGAGAAAGAGGTACTGGTACCTGGACGCGCCGGCCCAATTCGGCTACAAGCATGGCGCTACCTCTAACTAAAGTTACACAATGCGAGATATGTTATTAATGAACACACATAAACATGTAGTTTTAAAATCAAAAACTAATGTAGCTTAAAAAAAAGAGTAGTTAGTAAGCCATCAGGTTACATACATAATTTATTGAATTAGTTAAATGTTCACGTAATAACGATGCCCGTTAATTACCTAATTGATTGATTACACACATTAACATTTATAAATGTTAATTGGAGCACAGCATTCATTCTATGTCCCGCATTAAGTTTATTTTGTATCGCATTTTACTATTTTATACCGGACTTTAACAATTGATTTCGTCGGAACGCGGTAACAATTCTATTTTTAAGGTTAAAATCGAGCCCAACAATCTCTAACGGCACATACAGCAACAGTAAAGCGGTTCAATTTTTCTAATGAATTGGAAACGCTCTAACCCCTTTGGCAACAGAAAAGGAACGTAAAGGTGTTTCCCAGTTTCACAGAATACGAAGATCAAATCACCAAGTGCCAGTTAGGCCACGGCCATAGATTAGAATGCGCTCTAATGAATGACAAAAGCCTCGCTGGGCCTTAGTTGATATTTTGGCATTGATCCAGTGAGTCACTGCATAGGGCCGCAAAGGCGTTGTTTAACGCCAAAGCGAATGAAGGCGAATCGGGAACACCAACAATCTTTTTGTATGTAATTTTTCTGTACGTAGGCACGTGACTAACCTTCTCCTAAAAAGTCTTTCTGGGTAGATAATAATGATATTTAAGAGTCTCAGTAGCTCAACGGTGGAAAGGGTGGTCTGTAATAACGTTAAAATCTCGACCTCGCTTTGACTATGGGCTGGGCTATTGTAGCACCTTTTCCTGAGTTAGGCCAAATAGAAGGGGTACCGAAAATGTAGACATAGCTTAATATATTCCCTAAATAATTGTGTATTTGAGTAAATCCCTATATAATTTAGATACAATACGATTCAGCACTTAAATTGGGTACAGGTTTTTTTCGTCCGGGCAAGACAGCATTTACCGGATTAAATAGTCATATATGAGGTATATGTAATGCTAGTGATGAATTTTATGTGATACATCTATTTAATACTGGTACATATAATTTGTTTAAAAAATCCTTTTAATAATAACTTAGCAGACCGAGAACGCGCATATAAACACGGTGAAGCCGTTTTCTTTTCCGGGCTTCGAATGTTTCTAATCAATAAATAAATCTTTTTTTGGGTACAATTTACACGACTCGTAGATTTATTCCCTCGGGACGGCCGCTATAAACATCCCAAGGTCCCATTATGGAAGGCAACTAAGAAAATATACCCAGTTTTTCGTTTGTTAAAGTTCGCAAGGAACCACTTCGGTTAATTTATCTTCTTACGACATATTTACTTTTATTTCTATGTAATGTCTTTGTATGTAAACGTAAAAAAGTCAACTTTCAATGTCAAATGTACAACAGTTCGTCCTTAATGAACATTCTGTTATATATTTTGCATTCCTTAAATCGCATCAAACTCGATGGGTAAACTAACTCATTCAAATCAATGACAATTTCATAAAATTCTATTAATAATACCTATATATAAAACGAAAGGTCACCTTACGCGAAATTTCGAAAACCGGGGCACGTACAATAATGAAATTTGGCAAAGAGGTAGTTCATAGTTAATAGAAATCCGCTAACAAAGGGTTTTTCGATAAGGCCACATTAAGGAGTTGCAGTTGAGTCGCAGTTTTACGCAGACGAACTCGCGGTAAACAGCTATACATCCATGTGTACAGACTTTCACGTTTATATTTTAGTGTTAGATAGCCAATTTATCGATAAAAGGTTATATATATATAAATCGTCACGCTTCAATTGAATTTTTTTTCACTTATACGAAAGTAAAATTCAATAGTATAACCTATACGCGACAAACTTGGGCCCTTAAAAGTTTCACATGCATCTAATTATAATCTAAAACAGAAAACTACTCCGCTCACACTGAATACTCAACCTTATCACATTAGCACAAAGTTGATTTTCATTCGAAGAAATCACTGCAAAGTTTAAATTCGAGCAAGTTATGAGCAAATTTTCGCGAACCTTATGCTTAGGGAATAAGGTGTAAATTGGCATGCGATTTGAGTGTAAAGATTATAAATCGTGTGCGTCGCCGCTGGACGCCAGTTTCCAGTTCATTTCCAAATAAACTCGGGTAAAGTAATAACAAAGTTTGCTTGGAGTAATATTGGGAGCAAGGAGATAAGAACTTTGGATACGGTAACAACGCACGCCCCTCCACTAAATTTGCAACGCTTACTTGTGTATGTGCAGCGATTTCATTTTGAACTCAAACTCTACCACGCACTGCAATGATATTGACGAGCTTGCATGTATTGCGTCTAAACACTATTTTGCATGTAGAGAGGAATACTTTGAGGGGCGTGCATTTTTAGACTATACGCACTCTACTTATATCAGTCTCATTAGTATCAAACGTGAGTACTCGATTTTGTCACACAGTTCACTTTTTGCTAACACTTGTTTTTGGTCAACATATACATAAATGCGCAATATAACAACTGCTTTTGTGTGAAAAGAAATAAACCCGCGCTTATTGAAGATTTATTAATTTATAAGTCATGACCTTGTTCCCTTTTATGTATAAAGGAAAGGTGTCCTTTCCCTATCCCTGAATATGTGTATATAAATTTTCATGGGTATTTTTATTAATTTCACAAATTTTGAAAATTAGCTTAAAATGTTTTTGCCTTGTTATCACTGCATCACTTGTTACCACCGCGGCTGAATTTACATTATTTTATACACATGCCATGGAGATTAGAAAATAAGGAGCATGGTCTCTTACGGGGGGATAAGTTAAAAAAAGTGTCCAACATATCAGCTCAGCTTCATCGTGAATGAAATTCACGAAGCAGATGTGCCCCGCCCCCCCTTATTTTCAAAACATTTTTAACATTGATACCTCCCACGTAAATTGTTGCAACCCCAAATTCCCATCTTCACAATAGAGCATTACAAACATGTCAATTGAAATAAAAACCTCATTATATAACACTTTTGTGTATACAATAATGACGATTACATTATTGTATACAAAAAGTCCCTTTTATATTACAATTTATTTGTTTGTAACGCTCTACTGTAAAGTTGGGAATTTGGGTTATAACAACTTACGTGGGTGGTATAGATATAAAGAGACGTTACTCCTTCGATTCTAATCTCCATAACACATACTTAATCAATAACTATTCCTAGAAACAGCGCCATCTATGACGTAGAGGAGTGAACAAGATTTAAATATAGGCAGGCTTAAAAATACGCCGCATCCACAAATTATTGCACAATCTTTAACAAACGTTACAAAAGATGGAACATTGCGCCATTTTATACACGTAGTTTATGAGGTTGCTCGCTATACAGTGAACGGGTCATAATTCACGAATGATCTTCATTATAAAGTTATCCTGCTGTTTGACAAAGAAAATTAAAAGTTCCTTGAAATATTATAAGATGAAAGCTATCGGACGGTCTGTCTTCACTGATCTTCTTCTTAACGTTGCAATTACAAACTACTTATTTTTGGTCATATCTTTAAGATAACATAAAGTTTATTTGAGAAAATATGCAGATTTTACATATCCTACTAACTAGTTGGCTTTAACTTCGAATAGCCTGTTGCGCAGTGAGCAGTGACCCTGCCTTCCGCTCCGGGGGCCGCTTTTATCACAATTATGTTGACAGCCTGCGTTATTTTGATGTATACACATACACCCAGACGTCCATACATCCATCACTTTAACTTGTGAATACATTTATGTACACCTTTTGAACATATCGATACCTTCCACGTAAATTCTTGTAACCCAAAATTGCCAACTTCACAGTAGAGCGTTACAAATACGTAAATTGAAATAAAATCGTCATTATATAAGACATTTGTGAATACAATTATATATTCAATAATGACGATAACACTATTGTTTACAATAATCTATGAAAAAGTGACCGTTTTTTTTTTCAATTTAGTTGTTTGTAACGGTCTACTGTTAGGCTGGGAATTTTGGGTTACAACAACTCACGTATCGATATTTTCGTCAAAATTGCTTCTCTTTAAATCTGACAGCTGCCAAACATCAAAGCTTTGGATACGCGAGTGATATTTTATTTGCTTTTGATGTTTTTCTCCCAATTTAATATATATCACAACAATTCTAATTCAAATCTTACATCAATACTAGCCACCCACCATGCTTCGCATGGAGTGAAATTGAAGTATAATAAAAGAAATAAAAATTCCTAAAAAATAAGTAGCCTATAGTAGTCTAAGTTCAATTACCTGTCTAACAGTAAAATAGTTTAAAACATCGCATCAGTAGAACCGGAGATAGCCCGGAACATACAAACCTAAAAAAGTGTGAGGAAATTAAAAAAGTTAAGAATACTTAACTACCATATTAAATGTAGAATATAACTTCTAATTTAAAAAACAATTTCTAATAATAACGGCGACGGGAACGGGAACGGAAACGGCGACGGGAACGGGAACGGAAACGGGGGCGGGAACGGGAACGGGAAGGAGAACGGAGATAATATGGAATACTAGAATGTAGTTATTAGTAAGTAACCCAACTTTCGGGCAGGACATCGTATGCCCGATCCGCTAGTATTAGTATAGATGCAAACGAGGCATGAGAGACAATGCGTTGGAAAAGGGTAAGCCATATCGTCCTCACGTTCTTGAAATATGATTTCGATAAATTGTAAGCTATTGGACGGTGTTCTTTTTATCATATAGTTTATTTTACATACGTTTGGACCGGACTGAAGATTTTTTTAATAGTACAATTTAAGTCACGTATAAATTAGCATTAATATAACATGGACATTCTCCTACCAGGTTGACGGACAATCTAGTCCGGGTTGCAGGAAGCGGCTGGTGACAAGCGGCACAACACCGCCAATTGTGGAGATTAATTGAGGAGACCTATGTTCAGCAGTGGATGTCCCCAGGCTGATATGATGATGATAAGATGGATATAGCTTTTTTGTGTCACAATGGGCAAACAAGTAGGTGGTTAGTGTCTATCGATGCCCATGGACATCTGCACCGTCAGAAAGCCCGCAGTTGTCAGTCTTTAAATAGGGGTTTAGGCTACCGGGAACTCTTACAAATACCATCACTTGACATGACCACGTTGCGATGTCATCAGGCCAAATTTAAATATTACACAATATATTTACCAATATGTAAATAATGTTCAGCCTTTACGCCATCTTAATAAAAAACGGACTATATAGATGGCGCACTTATATCATGTCGTTTTTTTCTTTGTAATTAATTTAGTGCGTAGTAATGTGGTTATTAAATAATTTAGTGCATCATAATATACACCTCTATGTGAATCAATCATATGATCAACAATTTTATATGAAAATATTTGATCACTTCCCCTTCAATAAATTTTAAAATTCCATACAGAAAGTTGCTCGGTGCGTCCCATTTATTTCACACGTCATTAATATTGTGATTGATTTCGACGCAATCCCCGAGTGACTTTCCATAAGAGTAGAACGCGCGTGTGATTTTCACAACGATGTAGCGGTGTGATTTCAATGGCGTAATATTTATTAACGAAGTGGATTAAATCAAAATATCGGAGGAATTAATGAATGTATACAAATACTAGCTGTTTCCCGCGACTACGTCCGTATAATTAGAGGTAGGCGATTTGGGCCGGCGCGTCCGGATACCAGTACCTTTTTCTTACATAAGAACGTCGTGAAGTGGCGTCAATGCGAAATGGATGATACTCAAAGGCGCAGGATAGAAGTCTTCCTGTGCCAAAAAGAGAAGATTGGGGAGCTCAGTGATGATGACTTTGAGAAGCTAGGTGAATTAGGTAAGTTGTCATGTACCTATAAGCCCCCATTCACCATAGAGTTGTTTTAATGGGTATTAAAAAAAGCGTTCAAATAGAACATATGGATTTCTAAGTATCCATTCACACTGCAGCCCTTTTATAACGGGACGCTATTTTATCGAACAACGTTCTACATTCAGCGTATATGTATATATACGCTGTTTTCCTATCACCGACACTAAAAAAGTGCCAACGCCCAGATTTAACACAACACTTTTTTAACTCTCGTGCGAATGACGCTAAGTCAGCCCATTCCCTTAAACCATCATTATCTTTAAAGACAGACGAGTTTGTTAGCATTCCATGTATTCACCGTGCGGGTACCGGGTCCATCGCGTTGCAAAACCATAGCGGTATCCAGGACTTGTGACCCAGGCGTAGGTTAAAGAGCGCGCGCTTTATAGTGATCACTAACACTCACTTTCACTGCCAGTGTTCCCTCCCTTGGCTAGCCAAATCTGGTATGATCCTACTAGTGCGGCTTGTAGGATTATACAATATAATAGCTTGATGGCACCTACGTAAAGTATTGTAAGCCACATTCTTGCCATTCTTACTATTATATTTTTTTTAAAGAAACTTAATATTCTTTATTAGAAAGGACCATAACAGATAGCATTCAGATTTCGTTAGTCAGGGGAGGGTAACACTGACAGTAATGAGTATGAACATACATACACTATAATTGATATGGAATGCTAAGTAATTCGTCTCTCTTTATTAGAAAAGACGTCTGAAGCAGCTCTGGTAGGATCATATCTGTTTTGCCTAGGCTGGGGAGGGAACACTGGTAATGAAGGTAAATGTTAGTAACCGCTGTGGTTCCTTCCTATGCAACACAATGGACCCGGAACCTGCACGATAAATCCATGGAATGCTAAGAAATTTTTCTTTCTCTTCCATTAACTGTATTAGTAAAATACTTTACTTTAAAATTAATACAGTCAATTTAGAGCCTCAATAGCTCAACGGCATGAGGTATGGACTGAAATCCGCAAGGTACCTGGTTCAAATCCCACCGCCGTTGGGGTATTATCGCACCCACTCCTAATACAAGCTTTTAATTTAAGTTTAATAGGAGGGAAAAAGGGAATATTAGACATACTTAAAAAATATTCCAAATGTTCTTTTTTAAAAAAAATGTAAAAAAGTGTCATTTAGTCTAATTTAAAACTAAGACTTTTATCTCCATTTTTTATCATAATCTTAAATACAGTTTTATATTCAAATGTAAACTAGACAACGTCTGCCGGAACCGATAGTATTCAATAAATAAACAATTCATATATAGATTAGAATATAAGAACAATATTTATCTTGTGAGCCTTTTATTCTAATATCCCTCGAGAAATAACAATTGTAGTCAAATTAATCTACAACTTCGATGTTCAGTCTGAAGCACATCACTCCTGAACCAACCTGGTCGACGATTCGGAGTTCAGCGGGCATCACTCTGTTCTGAAATTTTAAAAATGCAAGAAATTTACCAATAAAATATGCAAGAAATTTACAGAAAAATATGCAAGAAATATACAGAAAAATATGCAAGAAATTTACAGAAAAATATGCAAGAAATTTACCAAAAAATATACAAGAAATTTACAGAAAAATATGCAAGGAATTTACAGAAAAATATGCAAGAAATTGACTAAAACTATACCAGATAAGTGGCCGGTTGATCAACGATGAAACTTTCATTAATAATTGAAATCGCAAGCGTAATTTTGCAGACAAAAAACAAACAGAAAAATCTTTACATAGTATACAAAGTAACGTCCCCTTTTTGAACGGTTCTTAGTCTGATCGATATCTTTTAAAATTCGAAACGAATATTAATGCGGTTCATCAATTAACAGAGGGGTTCAAGAGGAGGGTTTATATCCGTTCCCGTTCCCGTTCCCGTTCCCGTTCCCGTTCCCGTTCCCGTTCCCGTTCCCGTTCCCGTAAGTTCAAATTGAATCTACATTTTAGTTATAAAACGTTTGTATGGGAAAAAGAAAAGGGCTGTTTTTAGGATTTTCCCGGCAATTATTCGATTTTTCTCGCCGTAAAAACCATCCTTGGACTTCAACAAACATTAAAAAAAAAATTGGTTAAATTGGTCCAGGCGTTGTTGAGTTATGCGCTTACCAACACATTTTGTGATTTATTTTTATATATATAGATAGATACGTCGTACTGATAGTTAAATATGATTTTCATGTAATTGTGTCGGTATTCACATTTTAATACTTTTACTCGGAAACAATGTTAACTTCTTAAAAGGTTTAAATACTGTCGAACAGTGTGCATACGTCATTCTTGTTTCAGCTAGCAAACTGTAACATAACACACCACCGTAACACCATTTGTGAAGTCATAACGATTACCTCTTATTGCAAGAATTATTGTCTTGCTGGTTTCTTCTCGTGGTTCCACTTGTTCGAACCAGTGAAAATAAAAGTGAAATGAAATACATTTATTAAAAAGTGAAACTGAGTTTTCCCAATAATACTTTTTTCTCAAAGATTATAGCAAACTGTTAGCGTACATTCATTGCAAGTTTTCTACCGGGTTCCTGATTACCTATTTCTATTTGCAAGTGATATCTGATACAAGATTGCGGATACACATTATAGCAGTGTACAAAAACATCTAGGGGATCCATTAGTCATACTAACATTTTGAAGGGAGTCCGTGTAGAGTAATGCAATTTAGAGCTTGCAAGCATAATTCTAATAAAAGGCTTTTTTTGCAAATCCGCGTGCTAAGTCCATTAGACTAACTATCTCAAGACCCAATTAAAGCCTTCTTGGTTAAGATAATGTTTCTTTTTTTATTAATTTGTCGCGGTTATTTGATCTTATTATAAGTCAAATTTTAATTTAACCATCGTGAAGTAGACATTGAAATAAAAATTTGTTTAATCATTCACAATAATATTATATCATGCTTTAATTTTAGATGCATATACACATTTTTTTTTGTACAATTATATAAATATATACATATAAATACTACACCCAGACTCGAGTCGTGAATAGAACCCATGATCCCCGGAGCAGAAAGCAGGGTCACTGGCTACTGCGTCAACGGACCAGACACCATAGAAATGTTAGTGGAAGGGGAGTAAAGCTTCACATTTCCACTCTCTCAATGTAGTGTGCAGATTGGTAGCCACCTATAAGATATCATTTTTAAAAGCTATTGAAAGAAAACTCTTAAGATACTGCTATACATTAAAAAAAAATTATCAAGTCAAAAATATTTTATTCGTATCGACTCTACAGTACTTATGAATGTCATGTGTATAATTATATTATTTTTTAAATCATTATTACAAAATTTGTTTTAAATAATGAAGTTTCTGTGACGCACCTTGTATATCACATCCAATATTATGCCGGAGCCGGACACAGCTCAGAGTGTTTATACATTTTTGTCCTTGAAGACTACAAAGTACTACAAAACTTTGCGCAGCTACACAAAGTCTTCGGCCACACTACATGTCCATTCAAATGAAGCTATGTCTGGCTCCGGCATTATAGTAGTATTTTATTTACAGGGAGCTGAAATAAATGAAGGCCGCATGATATTTATTACTCTGTGGTAATGGCGAGCGACTCGACTACAGAGAGATATTTATCATAAATAAACGCATTAATGTCGTTGGCTAAAGGTTTACACTCACAACATCAGTTTGTGGACAAACTTCATGTGATAAGAAAAACTGTGTGGTGTATAGAAATTGTCAAAAAACAACTTTTATTTATATTGAGTATTGAATAGAAGGATATACTTGCCCACTGACTAGACTACTAGAACTGTCATTCATCTCGCCTTATCATTTGCTGTTTCTATTATTATTATATTTTTTCTTTACTTATTAGATTGTAGTATCTAACTACGCCTTGAGGGCTCCAGCCTTTAATACAATACAATACAATCTAGATTAGATTAGCCTTAGTAGAATACAGACAGCGCCAAAATATTTTCTGTATCTATCTATACTAATATATCAAGCTGAAGAGTTTGTTTGTTTGCTCTGGAATTACTGTTTCGATTTGAAAAATTCTTCCACTGTTAGATAGCCCATTAATCAAAGAAGGCTAAAGGCTATATATCATCACGCTAAAATTGAATCTAGTTTTTTACCTAATTTTACGCGGACGAAGTCGGGGGCACAGCTAGTTAAGTATAAAACGAGTATCTGCTTTCAATATATTACCTCACATATACAGTAGCATTCACTTTCTATATATAGAGATAGCCCCCATACTTGTTTCCGGGAAACGGGAAGAGGGTAAATGAGGTTCTATTGTAAAGGTAGATACTAACATTTTATTGAATCCAATACATGTGGACCTTTAAGTGCTTGCGTGCTTGTGTGATAGGGATAGGGTCGGAAAGGGTTCTTAAGGATAGCCTTCTTAGAGAGGGGACATGGAGTCTATTATGTTTTTAGAATAAACAAATTATTATTTTTACGAGGTGGATTTCTTGTAGTAAAATATCTTCTTTCTTGTCTTTATTTCGGGTTTTGAATGGAACCAATGACTGCAAAGTTTTCAGTACGCTCTACATCAGGGGACGGCAACCTTTTGCAAGGCAAGGGCCACATAGTTAAGAAATTAGACGTTTTATTTTTATTTTGTTTATTTTTATTAGAAAAAAAAACTGTTTGCAGGAACAAATGTAACTTAAAATTTGGACAACATTGACCACTGAAAAAGTTAAAACTGCGTATCAGTTGTCACGCCCACCTCCAGAAAATTAGAGTTAAAACAATGTTCCAGCTAAACATTATTACTTTAGAATATGTAACATAGGCACATAAAGAAAAATAAAAAACGTTGGCCTGCCACACTTGCAAAATTTGGTGTCTACTTATAATTTATGTAGTAAATATTATAGGCGATATTTTTAATCCGATTTTTGTCGGGTTCCGTGCGTTTTTATTATTGCAATTGTATATTATCTCGTTGATTATTATGTATGTAGTAAGTATCCGAGTTTTAAAACTTCTTTTTTAAATTCTCACTGTATTGTTGTCGGATATTAAAACTGGTGAGTGTTAGTACATCACAATAAAACTTTATGCGCGTGTAATGCAATTATTACCTATTTATAAAAATTAGATTGCCATTTATAAAATAGTAAAAAAAAATTGTTATGGGCCGCAAAGAGTGGGGCCGCGGGACACGCGTTGCCGACCGCTGGTCCACCTAATAAGGATGGAACATTTATATTAACCAATTTAGTTTTGTCAGGGGTGGATCTTCCTTTTAACATGTCCGATAACTGGTTAAATCCACTACGAACACCCCTGACTACTCTAGCTGCTATTCGCACTCCCCTTATACTGTCTGTGAAAGTAGTATTCGCATCATTTTTCTCCTTTCCATCTACCTTTATATCCTTTTACTCCATCCCTTCTTTTAGTCCTTTTTTCTAAATAGATGTAGAGCCACGCTTGCTGGTGGCCTTAACCCTACTTAATCGCGGACAACGCAATTGCGAGCCTTTTGGTGATGTAGATGACTATGGTAGTCATATCACCTATATGCCCCTTTTTAGGCCTGCCCATTTGCCCCTTTTTAGGGTACCGTAGTACTACAAGGAAACCTTATAATTTCGTTCCATCCGTCCGTCTGTCTGCCCGTAAGGTGACCCCCCCTAGCATTTCCAAACTATTAGAGACGTAAAGACTTCAAATTTTCCATATTGATAGAACATGCTAAAAACTCATTAGGAAAATTATTCTGAACGAAATTGGATAACAACTTTTGCAGTTATTTAACAAATATGTTTATAGCGTATCAAATACGGAACCCTTCTATATAAGCGTGTCTTGACACGGTTATGGCCATTTTATAATATAAGAAAAATAATGGACTCAGACTGTATTTACTATTCGAAGTCAAATTTAAAAAAAAAAATTAATGTAATAACAGATAGTAGTATGAATAAAACAACCCTCTTTATCTACTTAAATGAATACCCATACGCAACGATTGTAAAAACAACTGTACCAAATTTCACGCCTTCATATTTAAAATTGTAGAAGTTAGTTAGGGCAGACAGACAGACGGACGGACAGATGGACGAACGGACAGACGGACGGACTGAGCGGAACCATAAGAGTCTCCTCTACTACTACGGAAAAAGATTTTTGACCTATCCCAAACAACCTTCTTTAAACATTTAATAATACCATGTATTTATAAAAAAAAAAAACTGTCAAGCACACAAAAAGCACACTTTTAGTAGACAAAACAAAAGAATACGAGACTTCGGCAAATGAAGACGTGCCAGCCAATTAGGAGAATGAGCTGTGACGTCATCAGACGCCTTTTAAGAGAAGTGCTGAGTGTTTGCAAGGCACTCCAAATATAATTTGGTCTTAGCTTGCCTGTTACAGCAAACTTTACCCACGCAATAAAAGACATAACTACATTTGCCCTAGATTTACTCTGACGCGAATTTGTAATACACTAGCTGTGCTCGCGACTTCCTTTGTTAAATTAGGTGATAACATATAGCGTGATGATATAGCCTATAGCCTTCGTTGATAAATGGGCTATCTAACGCTGAAAGCACTTTTCAAATCGGAGCAGTAGTTCCTGAGATTAGGGCGTTCCAGCAAACAAACTCTTCAGCTTTATATAGGTATAAGTATGACTTTATATATACGTAATATACGGTATTTGTCAAATGACTTCAAAATTTCTTGTTCCATTTCGCACGCAATAATTTTCCTAATGAGTTTTTAGCATGTTCTATCGGACAGATAGAGGGATATAATTATAAGAGGGACAGAGAAAAACTGCTTTTTTAGGGTTCCTTGTAGGACTATGGAACCCTAAAAGCCAGTATACACTCAAGAGAACGTTACAATGTATATTTTTTCCATAAAATAGAGAGTTGTAAAAAATTACTTTGCGTGTGAATGCCGAACGGTAAGGCGAGTTTTTTTTGCCCTACGATCTCATAAATATTGAATGAAAAGGAAAATAAAAGTAGCAAATCGCTTATCCCTTTCTTATTTGCCTCATTTTATATGCGTGCAATAGTGATAAAACATAGTTAGTAAAGTTTAACAAAGTAAATAAAGAAAGATTTAATTACTTTGTGTATTTCCGACGTAGAAGCCATAACAGTAAAAAAAACACTTCTTGCGTCTCTGTTTGTATTGGATGGATTAAAGGGAAAAATGGGTAGTTCTCTTATTGGGCACCACAATATAGCTTCATCTCAATACTAGCTGTTCCCCGTGGCTTCGTACTCTTCTAAAGGCACAGCTACAGAATAACTTCAAACATTTGAACACTGGTTTGATCACTGAATGTGGCGTGGAACTTTGAGTGTTTGCTCGAATTCGAAACTAAAAGCGTAAACTAAAATCGAATTCGAATTAAAAACTCGAAAAAAAAAGTTCAAAGTCACACACAGTGATCAAACAAGTGTTCAAATGTTTGAAGCTATAGTGTTGCGGTGCTTTTAGAAGAGTACGAAGCCACGGGGAACCGCTGGTATTATATATTTATTAAGTGAAAGCTTCATGCAGCTTAACAATGTCACTGAAAGCAAATGCTCGAGTTGCCCATCATTGTAGTGGCCATTAGCGCGGAGAGGGAAAGGGCGAGGGAGCGCCGGGTCACGCGCTCGTGCTGTAAATAACCTCCGGCCTAGAGTAACCACGAATTTGCTACGAATTGGGGCATATAATATACGTAAAAAAAACATTATACATATAAATAAATAATAAATAAATAAATATATATATATACAGGACTATATGACATATGACGTTCATAAGTGTTTATAAAAAGTCTATATGAATAAACGATTTCGACCTTGACTTTTGTATGCCATTGGATTTCATTCACCATTTTATCATGAATATATACTATTATAAAATTCCGTTTTTTGAATGAGTTTAGGTTTAGTTTTATAAAAGATTTAAATTAATTTAAAAACATTTCCCGAATGTCATAGGGGAGTTTGTTATAAAAACGTGTACACTTAGTGTGGAATTAATTTTACGAAGCCTAGTAGAGTGTATTACTAGTTTTTCTCTACTTCTAAGATTTAAATTTCAAGTAACGTCAAGTTCACAAAATAATGTCGCGTTTGACAAAATATAATGTCAAATATAACATACCAACATTAACATTAAGGACAAACCGCATTGGTTTTTTTAATGTTAAATTATTAAAAATAAACTTGTAATGAACTTGTAAATAAACGAATAAAAAAATGT
Organism: Charaxes varanes; assembly: GCA_024363005.1. Lineage (NCBI taxonomy): Eukaryota > Metazoa > Arthropoda > Insecta > Lepidoptera > Nymphalidae > Charaxes > Charaxes varanes. The sequence continues at coordinate 86,983 of JANCMC010044050.1, read as the reverse complement.
ATAAAATAATGTCAAGTTAACAAATTGGACTATGTATCCCTAAGCACAAAAATGATGGTCACAATATAGTAACGAGGGGTTACGTCGTAGTTCGGTGTTTAAGTCACGCCCGTGCTACATTTTCAGACGATAAAAATAGTCTTATAATTTAACTGTTTGCCTGTAATTACTATAGACTTACATTCCTTAGTAATCGATGCTCGTGAGCTCTTTATAGGGCACGTTTTATAAGTGTGTTATGTTTCCTTAATTCTTAACGTTGCTCGATAGGATCAAGCGTTATTGCCGAGAAATATAGCAAGGAAACAAATAGAGAACTTTGCCGTAATCTATATGTTTAAAAGCAAAAGATTACCTATCTACATCTAGACATTCCTAATCTTCTTCTAGTACCAGAGTCCGGTTAAATTGCAAAGGAAGTGGCATGTGTGGGGCGAGTTAAGATGACAGATGCCATCTGACGTCATCCCCGGAACCCCTACAATTTCTACAACCTCACGACTAATATTACTCAGTGACAATAATCGAGGCCCACTGTTTCACGTGCCTTCCGAAATACCGGAGGTCGTATATTTGAAATCCAGAGTTAGAATGGGTCACACATTTATCGACCGGTCACGGTAATAAATGCTTAACCTAACGAACGACTTAAATGCTGACCACTAATAAAGATACGATCTCCTCTCAAAAGATTACTTATAAAGAAAAATACTTTCGCTTTATCAATGTTCCATCAAGTTTTTATTCTATGCTATTTTTTTTTCATTGTCTGGCTATTGAATCGATAAGAAGAAGAATTATGAGTCGTGAAATATCCTAAAGTAGGTATTGTGGTCTTGGCTGTATGTAATCAACCGCTACCGCGGATCGGCCTTCGGCAAACATCGTTAAACACTTTAATCAAATTTATTGCCCACTACGTAAAAGACCGTACACGCTTAGGTCTAATGGCTTAGTAGTAATTACATTATAAGAGGTTTTTAAGGTATTAAAAGACGGAGTACATTGTAATTGATTGAGGGAATCAGACGTTACTTTGTTGAAATCCATGCCAAGCGGGAAAACTTAAATTACGTTGTTTATATCGGCAAATAAATACGAGAGAAAATCGGTGCAATTTAATAACACAAATGCTGGCTAATTTATTTGATACTAGCTCTACCCCGCGACTTTATTAGCTGAATTCAATAATTTTGATGAATTTTTAGGGTTTTTACTTTATTGTACGGAACCCTAATGAATTTTCTAATATTGTAGTGGCCTATGTTACTACTTACAATATCAGCTATCGGCGTGAAAGTCCCGTTGAAATCCGTCCAGCCGTTTCGGTGATTACCCGGAACAAATATTTATATAATAGGGTTCCGTATCTGATGCACGATAAACGTATTTATGAAATAGCTTCAAAAGTTGCTGTCCAATTTCGTTTAAAATAATTTTCCTAATGAGTTTTTAGTAAGTCCTTTTCACATGAAAAATTGAAAGTCTTCGAAGAACATCTAATAGTTTGAAAATCGAAGGGGGGGGGGGGCGGTGACCATCGTGCAAAACACTTTGAAGGCCTCTCATTATTTTAAAAAGCTATTCAAAGACCACTCACGATTGGGTTATTCTGTTCATACTTGTAGAAGTTAGACATGGTCGGGAATACGGACGAACGGACGGATGGACAAGCGGGTGGACAGACAGAGCGAAACTATAAGGGTTCCTTGTAACACTATGGAACCCTAAAAACTAGTAGCTCACCGTTTACTATTTGAAAATGGAACAGATAAGCAATTGATACACAGAGGAGATAAATACCACAGAGTAAAACAAACATGCACAGAATGGAGATTAAATTGCCTGCGGTCTCTGCCACTCGGAATAATGTGATACATTAAATGTAAAATGAATTTAACGGTAGGTTTTTACATTTTAACAGTAATAAAACTGTAGTGTCTTCGCCTACTATCGACGGCTTTACTTAAGTCTTCAATCAAAGTTACTAAATTTGTCGCTGTAGAACGAGCTTGTAAAAAACTTTCCCTCGTATTCATTCGCGGATTAAAGCAAAGTAGTTTAGTTTATCATGCATGTCATGGATTTCCGCAAAGTAACTCCTGATTCTATCAGTTAATAGTAAGTAACCCAGCGTTCGGGCTGAACAGCGTCTGCCACGTCCGCTAGTATTATAAAATTAAAAACTTTTAACATAAACTTACAAAGAGTGTAGGACTATTTAGGAATAGTACATAGTTGCCGAGGTGCAGAAAACGACTAATTGCCGGACGAGTAGAGTTTGATGTCCGTACCGTAAACGAGGACTTTAAAAATACGAGTTAAACAATCGTTGTTTCTGCTGAGGCCAACATAGGCGCTTTTCTCAAAAAAAAAAAAAAAAAAAATTCAAGGAAATAAAACAAATTTCTAATTTCAAAAAATGATTTATAATTTAATTCATATTAAAAGTTATGTTTGTTCGGTTTCCATAAGGCAACGGTAACACAGCCATACAGCCCAAAAGGTAAAATAAAAAAATGTGTAAAACGAACGTGCTCATTTTTACTTTTACTTTACCTTTTTCACTGTATTTTGGCCTAGGGGCCATAAATATAGTGAAATAGTGCTGCGATCTGAATCAATTTTTTCCGATGAGTTGTGTCTCCTGTTCGAATTTAAAAAAAAAAAACACCACAATATAAATTTCGTACAACCTCGCAGGCGAGTTTTTTTTTTTTTTAATTTGAGCATCCGTAAATGGCAAACTGCGTATTCTTTTTTCGAATGTAATGACACTATTTCCGCGCGTGTTTGAGAAAAACTCACTTAAATACGCATTCAGTTTATTAATATAAAAACTTTGCGTCCTGTCTGTTTGATAAGTTGAGGTCACGCTATCAGTCAATATGGAAGCGGGCGTATCTATGTCTATACGTTATTTTTAATATATAAAGCTGTAGAGTTTGTTTGTTTGCTTGAACGCGCCAATCTCAGGAACTACTTGGCCGATTTGAAAAATTATTTCAGTGTGGTGTCCATATATCGCAGAAGGCTCTATATAATCACGCTAAAATTGAATCTATTTTTACTCTGACTATGTCACGGGTAGCAACTGGTCTATACGTATAAATAAAATTGAAGGGGCTGTTTGCAAGGACAGCCCCTTCATTAATGCACAGTCGAGTCGACACAGACGAAATTAATGCACAGTCCACTATATGCGTATGAAGAAAACACAAATTAAGAAAAAAAAAATTCTGTCTGTCTGTCCGTAAGCGCGATTTGAATGCGACTTTCACCGATAGATTGCTGACTTTGTAAGGAATAATATAGGCTACTTTGCTTTTAGCTAAACAATGTTCTGCACAAAACAATAAGAACGCTCAATATTGAAGTAAAACTAGCTGTTATGCCGGAGCCAGACATATTAATGTATTAATACATTTTATTAAATTCTTTTCCTTCATTTCCAGGTCCACGAGAGATCACAGATGACCGACGTCCTGATGGGATTGTTGAAGAAAATCGCTAAAGTAAGAAATTATGCCTCTCTATACACTTTTGATAAAGAAATGTGAATGCATTAAAAGTTACACTTAAATATGTTTCTATAATAGAAAGGTCAAATTACGAATGTCCTTTCAGTTAAAGCGCTTAACCTCAATTAATTCTTATTTATTTTTACTCTTCATGTATCTATGAGAAAATTATTTAAATATATACATAGGACTTTAAAAACACGGTCGTCTGTTCGTAAGGCAGTACTGATCCGATTTGAAAAATTCTTTAAGTGTTAGATAGGTCTTTTATCGTGGAAGGCTATAGGCTATATATATATCATGACGCTGAGTCCAATAGGAGCGGAGCACCAATGAGAAATATTTCAAAATGGGGGACAATGGGGGAATGGGATGGACACAGTACGTGTCCCATTTGAGAGATTCCGCTGCGTGCGCTGCGTAAATGGTTAGTTTCGCAAAAGTCATATACGATAAAATTGTTCCCCTTTAAAGGTTCTAAATAAAAGTCCGCGACAGTATATGTCTCCACTGTTTTACGTGCCTTCCGAAACACGGAGGAGGTCGGATATCAAATATAAACCAGTGCTAGAACGGGTCACCCAGTTGCAGCCAGAGCAACTTAACTTAGCGATCGACTCAAATTCCGACCACTGATTAGGCCACGACCTTCTCGATAAACTGATAAGAAATTATTGTAATTTAATAATGATTATGCATGTATTGTGGTAGAATAAAGGCTGTTTTTCTTTTACTTAATGAAGTCAATACCTTAGCAGACATTTGCTATAAAATGCGATTCGTATTCCCTAAATTTTATATTAAAAAGTTACGTTGTCGCAGCAGAAAGAATCGGAAACGACGCTCAGTGTGTTCATTGTTTCTGCCGTCATAATTTCACCGCACACTGTTAGTTTCTCCTTATTGCCTTCCGCACCACATATACGAGCAATAAATTCATTTAGATGCAAATATTATTTCGTATTCCCAAGTTCCATAGCACAAAGGAACAACTGAATTCTTGTAGATTCGAATAGAGCCATTATTTCAAAATACCCTAATTATTAACGATTAGAGACCCTAACTAACAATACGGGGTGCATAAGATCGGAGAACAGAAGATTCAAGTTTAGCGTGATAATATGTAGTCTATGGCTTTCCTCGATAAATGGGCTATCTAACAAAGAAAGAATTTTTCAAATCCGACCAGCAATTCCTGAGATTAGCGCGTTTATATAAACAAAGAAACAAACAAACTCTTCAGCTTTATATATTAGTATAGGTATAGAGGAGGGTATGCGAATGCTAATAATTTTATAAAGTGTGCATTATTAATACATTACATTATTAAAATAAAACCTCACGCACACTAATGCCAAGCGATTTAAGCACACATGTATACATTTTATTATGGGATGATGTCAAAGCGTAGTCATATCATGACAAAATAGGAGTGAATTATATCAATTATGACATTTAATGTGATTAGCGCGTTCAAGCAAACAAACAAAGTCGTCAGCTTTATATAATAATACAGATTATTTATAACATTTCGTGGAGATCAACAGGTCCTGTAGCGTGCCTGTGGTGGAATAGGACAAGTGGAATGCTACGTCTTTGTAAGTTTTTATATCGTCACCCCACAGATTTCAACTCATCCTTGACGCCTATTGAGATCGTTAACCACTCAGTGATTATTGTTGGTGAATCCATCAACCATGGTTCGTGGATTAGACAACCATTTAATAGTTATTTTAGTCACATGGGGCCAAAACGAAATTTATTTATTCCCCGAGGGTGTGATTTTGAATTCAGAGGAAAGCGAAGGATCCTATTGTAGAATCCCAAGCGCAGCGAGTGTTTCTAAAGTAGAATCGTGAGCTTAACGCCAAAATTATTTTTTTATTTGTGTGAGTATTCTCGCTACGCTCCGATTCAAAATACGCCACCCAAGAACAAAATGAAGTGACAAAGAATACAAGCACCTACATACGTCCCGGCTTCGGATTCAAAGTGAAAATAAAACAAATTATTTTGAAAACAAAATAAATTAAATTTTTTGACAATCCCTGATAACCCACTGCTGGGCATAGACAACACATTGATAATTGAATGCTAGTAATACATACTTTTTACATTCAACCTTCAAACGAGCGACGCCTACATAACAAATCTGTAATAATATAAAAGCGAAACAATTAGAAAGGAGAAACAAAAAAACCATATGAGGAACTAAATTTTATTTTGACCCCGCTATCCCTCTATACCAATGAAACTTTTTCAAACAGGTGTGCTAAAAACATATAAATGACGTTTCGATTGCTAACTAAATACTGATGTCAATTGGTGACAGCATTGCCATGATTAGTTTTAATGCGTTTGACCTAAAATTTTAAAATTTTGTGAAAGCCAAATGCCTACACCAAGCAGTCAATCGTCACCAACCACAATAATTTATTTATTTATTTATATTTTGGAAACATACAGTACTATAAAAAATCATAATTAACATATATAGAACAAACATAAACCAAAACTCAATAAAAAAAACTAATATTTTAAATATAGAAATATATCAATTGTCAAAGAGAAACAGAACAATAAATATCTTCAAGCATGAAAAATTAACAAATTTTTATTAAATAAAATTATTTTCTATAGTTCTGGAAAGGAAACCAATACCAAATAAAGTATGCAATTGTACACTCCCTTCAGACCTAAAACTTAATTGGTTAGTTAACATTAAGCGTGTGACATAGATATTACGTTTATTAGGAGACATAATTATAACTACAGTGTAATATTACTTTTTGTGTGCAATTTTAAACCGCACTCGGTCAGTTTTTTTTGGCTAGTTAATGATGCGCCTTAGGAGATCAATCGACTTATTGATAACAATCTATCTGACTTGCAGCTACCGCAATACCGTTGTACTTTTTGCTAACTGCTCATAAATTGGATGGTGTTAAGCAATATTTATCAATCCATAAAGAGTCAAATCCGAAGATATTAATGGTTTCTCAATCTATTTGACATTAAGGCAAAAAGTTGAAAAAGTCAGTTTTTTTTATATGTTTACAATTTCGCACTGCTGGGCGAAGGCTTCCAACCACACCTTCCTATCCTGGGCTACTTGCATTCAATTCTTTCCCGCAAAGGCGTCCATCTCGCCACCACTTTTTGGGCCTAACTGGTCGTCGGCAGGCACTGGTGGGAATCCATATTGTCGTAACACTGGCCCACCTTTTCGGGTCCATATTTGCCAGTGTCCAGCACATTCCCACTTCAGCTTTGCTAACTTCTTCTTAAAATGAAATTAAAATAAATTAATACAAAAACACATATTTTACATGTTTTAGCGTCACTAGAACTGTCTGACAAAATTTAACAATTTATTATTAAATTCTGTGGTCCTTGGTTCGATCTCTGTTATTATGTATTATATGGTGCCGAGACTGTAAAAAGTCGAGATAGTTAAAAAATTGACGTCTTTGAGATGTGGTGTTGTTGGAAACAATTACGTATACCTTGGATTACCATGTGCACCATTAAGTCCATAAATGAGCTTAATTTCACCACACAGCTTTCCGCTCTTTGCCGACAAAGAGCCTTTTGCTTCTTCGGACATATTTTGCGCGCATAGCACGTAGTCTCGACTAGTCATAATTATTTAAGACTCGGGTCATATCGCGATCGTACCTTGTTTATAACTTTCCCGACGTTTCGACAGAGTTACATCTGTCCTGGCTACGGGGAGACTAGCTTGTATTTTATTGGAGGTAGGGCCATGATTATAGCTGAATTGGGCCGGCGCATCCGGATACCAGTGCCTCTTTCTTATATAAGATCGGCATGAAATAGCAGCAATGCTGTCATATCAAGAGATGGTATTGTTGTCGCATTTCGTTGAATTTGTGAGGCTACCCGGTGGCCTAAACTAGGCCGGCAACGCATTTGCTAGCGTCCTGGTCGTGCAGATGTCCATGGGCATCAGTAGGCACTTAGTTGCCTGTTGCCTGCTCGTATGCCCCTTGTAATATAAATTAAAAAAAGTCTTAAGTAATTATACTGAAAATAATCGCAAAAATTAAAAATGTGTTCTTGGCAAGTTGTTGCTTAACACCATCCAATCATTGACTGATGTAGGACATCCGGTCAGTTGAATAGATCTTAATTCGCATAAAGGATCTCAAAGTATGACATGAACCAGTACCGCATTAACCTATAGCGGTACATTAAAAGGGTGCACGATGATGGCGCCAGTTTTAATACGCTCAGAATGAAAGTAATATTATACGGTATACGAGTCATTAATTTGGTTCTTTTTTAATATCATGACCAGCAACTTGTTGTGATCTGTTAACACGTTTATGTCAGTCAACTTCTGATATAATAACCTATATGGCAATAAAAAAGTATAGTATCTCTTTCCCTCCGGCGTGACATAAATAAATCGTAAAATTTGATGAAGTGACTTGATTTTACGATTTATTAACATCTTACAAAACGCAAAACCCATGCAGAATGATAAAAAGAGAGGCCGCAGCGCATCTGCTGGCCTTCTGGTCGTGCAGATGTTCATGGGCGCCGGTAGGCACTTCGGTGCCCACAGCCTGCTCGTCTGCCCCCTTGTAACATGAAAAAAAAATAGGACAAGGTTTGTATATAAGCATTGGCAAAGTCAAAGAGTAAAGGAAATGGAACGGGAACGGGGAATAGCGTTTTAGGATAATAGAATATAGTAAACAGTAAGTAACCCAACGTTCAGGCAGGACAATGTCTGCCGAGTCCACAAGTACTATTATAAAAAGTTAAGCATTCTATAGAAAAACTCTTATTTCTTAAACTATTTTTTTTTAATATGTTACAAGGGGCAAACGAGCAGGCAGCAGGCAGCTAAGTACCTACTGACGCCCATGGACATGAGGCGACCTTTATGGCGAGTTTAGGCCACCGGGTTTTTATATATTTTTAATTTAAAAAAAATACGGGATTGTGTGTTTCTATGATCAAAAATATAGAGATATGTAAAAGGGACGAACAATACCAGTCAAAATTAACACAACAAGCCATGTAACATATTTATTAATAATGAATAACGAAAACCTTCTTTCACAGTAGACGCTGTCTCCTAAAGCAAAACACAAAGGATCTAAATAAGATGTATCTCTGTGAATACAGATTCCAAACGCTACTTCTTTTGTTTTAATAAAATATTAAAGCAACAAAATACGCAGCGCGACTTTGACATCGCCAACTTAATCTTTTTGATGTTTTCTCTCTTTAGAATAAAATTTGAACAACGTAGATTGCAATGTTTTTGAAGTGTCTAATATTCAGAGAAAGACATTTTGTAAATTTATTGTAGTGTAGGTACACTTGTTCTATACATAGACAAACCGATCAAATACATTGCTTAAAATATATACATTAATAACCAATACTTGGCAAAACTTAGTAAGCATTACAGGGCTTGAATTAAACATAACTATATTCCAGTTAGTATTATACATAATTTAAATAATAACATAATATGTTTTAACATTATAAGGACTTGTTCAGAATGTAGAGCATCAAGTGCACCATTAAGAACTTTATGATTCGATTTAATCTACCACAATGAGATCTTTCGATTGATGAGGCATTAAATACAGCTCTCCGATTCTACACTTACGTATATCACATTTATCACGAAACTATCACCACTAATTATAGTTTATTCAAGGGTGTTTTTTTTTAAAAAACAAGGGGCAAACGGGCAGGTGGTTCACCTAAGTAATTACCTACGCCCACGGACAATTGCAACATTAGAGGGATAACAAATGGGTTGCCGGCCTTTGAGAAATGAGTATGCTCTTTTCTTGAAGGTCCCTAAGTCGTATCCATTCGGAAACACTGAGCTGTGGTGGATTTAAGCCCGGTATAAGTCCGAACAATTCCTCTGAACCCTCTCCATAAAAACCCTCTACATAGCATTGCATGCTTGTTGTAAAAGGAGTTAAAGGTTCCCCTGTTTTTCCATCGGTGAAACGATTCACAATCAACTCAGATCTTCTTTCCTTATACCTTTGGGAACTTATAGCGCAGATCCACAATTTAAAAAGCCGTTGCAGCTACCACGTTTTGAAGAGCCTTGACAATGTTCACAACGACGTAGCAAACTAACAACTTCCCAAGCAGTTTAACGTTAAAAGATTGTGTTACTAATTTTTTTTTTTTATTTTATTAAAAAAGGATAGCTTACGTTACGTACAACGGTAACATTGTACGTCCTACTTACAAGCTAACACAACATGTATACAATTCTAAAACTACAATCTAAAAATAGTTGGACTTACTAATAACTAAGTAGCGTAGTCTAGGCTTTGTAACATCACATGCAGACATATAAATCGTTCTCCGCATCTGCAAAAAAGGAAGAAGAGATTCTATTTTGAAACAAACACCTCGCCACAGAGAGCCTGAGGCCCTAGCACGAACATTTCGAACCGTTTGAGTCGAAGATTTGACTTTGAAAATATCCGTGCTTGATCCACACCGGACACTTGTTTGCATTTCATTTAAAACGAAGACTCCCGCTAGACACCTGGGTTTGAATACGGTTGTGAATTGCGTAAGTCACTTGTGGTATACACTAGGTATGTGACAGCTTAATCGGAATTATCGATAAGATATCTTAAAAAAAAAGCTGACTAATAAATATGCTAACTAGCATGACGGGAAGCCAACAATTAAACGCATATATTTGAAACATTTCAAGTGATATTTACATATAAATGTATGATTTCAAATAATGTTTAAATTCACAATTCACTCGGGGCCACTCGGGGCAAATATCAATATATTTGTTATGAATAAATATATATAACAACTATATGTACAGGAAACATACCTATTTTATAATATTCATCGAGAAAACAGCTCGTAACATCACTATTACACAGCAATAAAATAATATTCTTTTCCTTCAGTCTTAGTGTTTCCAGTAGGTAATGTAATGAAATAAACCACATTTAAAATACACATGGTTTATTAGGGTTCCGTAGTACTACAAGGAACCCTTATAATTTCGCTCTGTCCGTCCGTCTGCCCGTAAGGTGGTCTCCCCCTAGAATTTCCAAACTATTAGTCAAAGACTAGAAATTTTCCATACTGATAGAACATGGTAAAAACTCATTAGGAAAATTTTTCTGAACGAAATCGGACAACAACTTTTGAAGTTATCTGACAAATACGTATATAGCGTATCAGATACGGAACCCTTCTATATAAGCGTGTCTTGACACGCTTTTGGCCATTTTATTTAACTTGCTACATCCCTAGCAAGATATTCTGTGTAATATATTTTATTTATTTATCACTATTTGTATGTTCAATTAGTTGGCATTTTAATGTTAAAACTTTTTTTACTCAAACTTTAGTTACTGCTATTCATAATTATTATAATCACGGGTTTTTTTAATCACTTTGATGGGGATTTATGTGATTTATATGGGGTTGGCCTGACTAGTTTCGAACCTGGTGGCTTTCCCTATGAGGTCGCTACGAAGCGATGCCGCGACGGTAACTGTTGCTTAGTTATTTAACATTAAGTCTCAACATTTTCTTATATGTACCATAAAAGTAGCTACTTCGAATGATTTAACATACACGATAAATTACCCAAATACCCTCACTGCGGTATACCAATTAACTTTGAAGAATTTCAATTTCCCCACTTATGAAGGTCATTTCGCCTAATTAATGGCTGGAGCGACGTCGTGGATTAAATTCATTAAGTATCCACGTAGATAGCTAGAGCTATAAACAAATTTATTTTTAATTAAACTAGCCATATATCCATTTTTAATTAAGAAAGTCGCTTTAGTAATTAATAAGGTGATAATAATTAAAAAATTGATGATCTTGAAAATGACATTTTTACTCATACTACAAATAGACATGAAAAATCTTTTTTATTAATTATAATTGATAATTTTGGGCACTTCGTTACTTAATATGCTAATGTAACACTTACCTTCATACCAATAACGTCTATTTTCCAATAATACATGCGTATCCTTTAGAAGTGAGCTTGAATATAACGCGTCTGGTTCAGCACACGGTATATGCCTACGTGCCTGACAAAAGCAACTCATTAAGCAAACATTTCCCCATATTCGACAAAGCTCTTACATAAGTTTTCTGCTGATTTCAACGCACAGATCGAAGTTATATAACTACAAAAGGGTCACGTGTATACAAAACAAATTTATCAATTTTGACAAAAGTTATAATATGTTAAACTCTGTTTTATGCTCAACGCTATATGGACTAAAATGCGTAAAATGCTCCTTTCAAAACCCAACCATGCTGGGCTATCTTTTAATTAAATTTAACTAAAGTGTTTACTGGCTTTCCTAAAAAACATCCCAAGTATTTAAAAAATACAGTCGAAGTATCTACATAATTACAGAGTATGAAATGAATTGAGTCGTCAGTCGAACGCGGATACAATCACACGTACCTTAAATCTTATTAATAAATTTTGTGTTGTATTCTCTGAGTAACGAGAGTAAACTCTCGATTGTGGCGAGTTAAGTTGTTCCGTTGTCACGAATGAGTTCATTCGACTAGATTTTTTTGTCATTTAGCAAGAAACCGATTACTTCTGCTCAATTAGAAGTAATTATTTCACGCTTGCATTCCTTTAGGTCCGAATAAGGCTGGCGCATAACATCTCACACAATATCGTCTTCGTGCATTCGTGAAATCAAACTGTGAATGTATGCATCTTCCTATACCAGGTCTTTTTTGTGAGGGTACGCGGGGGCACCCAGTGCTTCCGAAGAAAAATCGAAAATATCGAAAAATTGAAAAAATTAAAGACTTGGAAATTAAATGGGTGTATAGAAATCTGGCCGTTCGTAACACAATTATCAGTACCAAAAATCTACGCCCAAAACATACAGTAAGAAGGGGTGGATAAGGTGTACGAAAAATTATAGACTTAAAACTTTAAAAATTAGCTTGCCTCCAAAAAATAAATGTATATATCTGTTCCGATCGCCGAACCGCCTCTGCTGTCCACTTAATAATATTAGAAATGCGTTCTAGCAACCTTTGGGCATCCTTGTCGGTAGCCGGTCGCCGCCTATCGCTTTAACCTTGTCCATCTAAGTTGGTAGTTACTTGCTAACCTGGCCGTTAGCCCTTCGTCATCCGAGCGAATTGTACAACATTTGAAAGGAGTTGAAAGTAAAAACAAAACAAACACAACAACTACGTCCAGCAAAATAAAACTCTACAAAAGCAACATTTTGCAAGCCCGTTGTCCTGGTGACCTATTTGTGTGGACACGGTCCAGACAATTGGGTCGCAGCTCGCAACCAGTTCAGGCCAAAGGCAAGGTCAGGTCAGTGTCACCCGATTCACTTGCGATTGCTATTCTAGTCTCTAGATATTAGATATTCTATATAATAGGCATGACGACATTAATCAAAAATCATTTTAATTATATATTTATCTGATAAAATAAGATGCACAAAGCTTAACAAACGTATTTATTTTTATATTGCGAGCGAGATTAATAGGGATTAACAAAAAAAAAAAGAAAGTACAAAATACAACAATCCGCCATGACAGCTAAAACACGCTGCAAAGCGTATGACGTTACTGTACGTTAGAGTGCGTTCCAATAAGAGAACGCAACGTTTTAAAGTGCTCATTCAAATATTCGACATTTGTCGACTGCGTTCGTTATGGTCGCGGCGAAAACGCCGAGGTGACGCTTAACGGAACGCACTGTTAATATAAAGTGACGTCAGGACAACTTCGACTGTTTCGGAGGGAATTTGAATCCTAAAATTTATAATGATTTTTTCTGCTATAAAAACGTAAATTTCCGTAGAAATATTAACTTATTTGGCAATAGTAATTATTTGAGAACATTATAAACCTATTTTTCAAAATTTGTCGTCTCGCCTATTGAATAGACGTTGCCTTAAAAAGGAACCTACAGCCTTAAGGAAAGAAATTGACGCACTTTATCTAAAGGCTCATGAGTAGGTATATGATTATACTAATTCTAAGAAATACTAGTCTTTGAAAAAAACCCTTTTGCTCTATTGAAGAGAATTTAAGTCTACGATCTGTAGTATTTTATACCTTTATAAAGATACTACGTCGATGTATTATATAATGGTCTTGCTAGTATTGTTAAGGAATTTTAAAATCTTCAACCTAGCGTTATCCCGGTCTAAACCAGGGTCCGCTTAAGGTGAAGTTTTGGCTGTGTGGCGAGTTACGATGACCGACTGCCGTCTGAGGTCATCTCTGGAACCCTTATTATCTCTAAACCCTCACGACTAATATGACTCAGCGACATTAATCGAGACCCACTGTATAGGGTGCCTTCTGAAGCAAGGAGTAGATCGGATACTTGAAAACCAGTGTTAGAATGGGTCACCCATCTATAAGAATAAGAATAAGAAAATTTTTATTTGCAATATCATCACACCGCATACAGAAACATGTAAATATTAAACAATATATATACAATATACACTAAACATAAGTGTGTAAAAAAATAATGAATGAAGTTCATGACGTCTGCTTAAATAAAAACACTTCACTAGCTTTCTTTAGAATGATAAATTTCCAGCCGGGTGTGTGGGACTCACTGGTGGGTTCCAGAATACCCAATACAACTCGGCGTGTCGTCCTCATCCATTATTGGGGTATATCAGCCCAACCAGTTGGTTTCCCGATACCGAATGAAACCGACTTATTAAATATGTTTTGGTTACGGGAACAGATGCGCAAACCTGCGTCTCGTTACTCCCGATCTTCATCTCCGAAGAGGAGACGCGTAAAGAAGTTCTCTACCTGGGATTCGAACACGTTCCTCTAATTAGTAATCTTCTCGGTCTCGTTACGATGAAAATTTAAGCGGACCTTAGTACTAGACCGGGATAACGCTAATTAGAAGAAATAGATCTTATATAACCGCGCACAGGACATAGTAGCATCGGCCGACCACCAGCACGATGGCGCGACGACATCGTGAAGACAGCGGGTAAGAAATAGAAGCACAAATAGATTAATAAATTCCTTAAAAGCCGGCAACGTACTACCAGCCCCTCTGGTGCTGCAGGTGTCCATGGTCGACGCTGATCACCTGATCTTGGTTGATCCGTTTGTTCGTTTGCCCGCTTAAACTATAAAATAAAAAAAAAAAACTCGCAAACAGCAGAAGTAAATGACGTGCTCATAAAGAGGCCCTACTCAGCAGTGGATTGCGATTCAGTCGAGGATTACTGAGACCATATATGTAATCAATGAATTTATACGTATTCGATTTAGTACCTAAATAAAATGAATTTATCCAGTTAGTACCGACCGCTAATACTTTTCATCACTATGCTAATTTCATTGTACCAGTCCAACCGACTGACCCGCAAAAAGGTTAGCTTCCACAGCCATTTTACAATGTCCATTGAAATATTTAAATTTTAGAAATGTCGGATCGTTTGGAAATGCGTGGTCTTTTTTGGATTGGAACTTTTTTAAATGCTAGGCTTACAGTTTAGGTACCTATTTTTGGTGAAAGCGTCTAGTTGGAATGATGATGATTTATTGAATATATATTTAATGTTATACACATTGAATACCAATTTTCTGCTAATAAGTAATTTATAATTATTGATATCTTTTTTAATGATTAAGGATTGGATTGGATTGGATTAAGGATTGGACAATTGTTTAATTTTTTTAAAAATCACCTGTTTATCTTCCCGTAGGAAACATTTCGCTGCTTACTTACTCAAAGGCCCAAGATATGGAGCGCTCTCTGAGCCTATGTGTTTTCGGATCATTTCATTCGGGTATCTTTTGGGGATGTTTTATCGTAAAAGCTGAAATCCTCGGCTCCGCCCTCGTAATTTGGGGGTCTTTTTAAATTTTTAGGGTTTTCATTTAATTATGCGGAACTCTAATTATTTTTCAAAAACTGAAGTAGCCTATGTTATTTTATTTCCTGTAACATCTGCTAGTGAAAGTAACATTGAAGTTGCCCCAGCTGTTTCGGTGATTACCTGGAACAGACAGACAGATCGAAAGACAGAAAGACAGACAAAAATGTTTTAATTCGTGTTTTTGTTATTAGTATCGTATATATACTTATATAGTCATATGCAATAAGTAAAAAGAATAATCTCGACAGTACAAGCATAAACTCAATTTTTAGGGTTCAGTAGTACAAGGAACCCTTATAGTTTCGCTCGGCTCGTCCGTCCGTCCGTCCGTCTGTTTGCCTGCAAGTTGGTCCCTCTCTCCCAGGATTTCCAAACTATTAGACTCAGAGACTTGAAATTTTCCATATTAATAGAACATGCTAAAACTCATTACGAAACGGAATTTGGAAGAAAATAGACAACAACTTTTGAAGTTATTCAACAAATACGTTTATAGATACGGAACCCCTTCATAAGCGTGTTTTATAAATAAATAAATAATAAATAATAAATAAATATATAGGACTATATGACACACGGACGTCTGTTCCTAAGGTAGACAACTGGACAACACAGCTACGAAGCTCTTGCAAACTCTATGTAGAGTTTATGTTTTTAGCACAATTTTCTTTTGTGCAATTGCAGTTGTTGTTCAACGAGTTTGAGAGGGAAAAATAAAGGCAATGTAAAGAAAGCAAGCCAACTATTAAAAAGGCATCTCGATATCTCAACTATCCACTATCGGCTATATTCCCACGATCCCGTTCTTATGAGACCAGTAATGTCTATAGATACCAATCATTATTATAACCCAAAAAGTCTATTTACAACTCTAATACCTTCCCTTAAGGTATACTCTCCAACAACTTTCAAGCGGATCGCCTAAGCAATATTTTATTGTTATTTCGCAATTTAGATTAATGATAAGATTTTAGAGTTAATAAGTACTTAATCCAAACATCTAGTTAAAAACCATGCATGTAGACGGTAAGGTAGAGTCTTAAAATAGAAAATTATTGTGTGGGCGGGGCCTATTAGATGATTATGGAATGTAATTGGGTTAAATTAAAAATGATGTTTCTTTTCATAACGGATAATGATCGCCTCGGGATTTTAATTATTATGTGGACTTAGGCAATGACCAGAAGAAAGACAGTCGATCAGTATTTAGTCCATAGCACATATTGAAGGTTTGCAATAAGTAAGCAAACAGAAGGCAGGTTCACTGCCAACGGGTCAGCAAATTGAGTGACAGTGACAGTCAATGGGTGGCAGTTGGTTAGCGAAATTGTTGATAGGTGACACTTCCACTTCCTGGTTAGATAATGACCCCGAATCTCTGACAAGTAATTATTAGTTTACTAGCTGTAATTAGCGCCTACTTGCACGCTCAATCAAATACATTTGTTCAAATTAAAGGGTTATAATTTTAAGTAGCTTATGTTATTCCGCGTAAAATCAGCTTTCTGCCTGTGAAAATCCCATCAAAATCGGTTCAGCCGTTTTGAAGATTGAACATTTCAAAAAAGTTCTTTAATTTACAATTTATTTTGGTATTTTTTTCTCTAGGTATCATATGCAAAAAATATTTCAACCCAATAAACAGATACATATTCAATTTTCTTCATAATGTATGCATAAATGTAGAGTTCAGGACGATGTTATTTCCTATCTACGACATAGATGGCGTTAGTAGAACATTAGCTCGCGCTGCAGTTTGGTCATTCTTGTCAAGTTATATGGACATATATTTGTCAACTATCACAACCGGCTCCAGATGACCGGCCTTTGAAGAAATGAGTATATTTTTTACATCGCAGATCGTGTCCCGATGGAACGTTTCGCGACATTATATGAAAAATGGAAAAAGAAAGTGAAAGTAGAGGCAAAGAAGTACGTGAGTTTATTAGAAGTAGAGTTTTATAATGTTGAAATTTATTTATTTAATATACTAAATACTAATTTAATTTTATTAAATAAAAATAATTCATTTCTGCTCAGACGATGGCTCGTTAATGCAAATGGCTGTGACCCGTCCTTCTAACCTAAGGTTGTGGGTTCAATTTCCGCCTCAAATCTGGGATGTGGTATAGATAAAATTATAGGTATTTTATATATATAAACAAAAACCGTTTATATATATAAACCGGGAAGCCGTTGGACATCCTTATCACGTAACAGAGTTCTGTGGAAAGCAATGGAGGAGGCCTATGTCCAGCAGTGGACGTCATCGGGCTGAAAGAAGAAGAAGAAGAAACAAAAACATACATGTACTATATCAGTCAGATATTATCTAGTTTTTTATAAGTTCTATATCTTTATATAAAAAATGTTGCATTAGCAGTCCGCCTTACTCTATTGTCAAGCGGCAAATCTATAAAGGAAAATGATTAATTTACCAGCGCTGAGTTAACGAGTGTTTGGGGTCACGGATATGATTTGTGTCGACCCACCGGATGGCTACGTTGAAAAATTGTCTGTGAAGAGTAACACTAGTTTGCAGTGTTGGTATGTACCACGCAGAGTGTTCCAAGAATTGTTCGGACTAGTACCAGCAACTGAGCTAGACCTAGTTACTACATTCTATTATCCCATAATATCGTTTCCATTTCCGTTCCGTGCCCTTTCGTGTCACGTTCCCTTTCCCAATAATCCACTAATAGACAAACAACGATAAATCCTTTTTTTACCCGATGTTTACTTGGGCCATCGACATTATAGTATGTATTACTAGCGGACCCAGCAGACGTTGTCCTGCCCGAACCTTGTGTTACTTACTATTTACTACATTCTATTATCCCATAATATCGTTTCCATTCGCCTTCCGTGCCCTTTCCCGTCTCGTTCCCTTTCCCAATAATCCACCAATACATAAACTATAATCAATCCTTATTTTTTACCCGATGTTTACTTAGGCCATCGACTTTATATCATGTATTACTAGCGGACCCAGCAGGGTTGTCCTGCCCAAATGTTGGGTTACTTACTGTTTACTTCATTTTGTTACCCTGTAATATCGTTTCCATTGGCGTTCCGTGCCCTTTCTCGTCCCGTTCCTTTTCCCAATAATTTCGAAAATTATCCAATTTGGTGCAGTCGTTCGGTAGCTATGCTCTTACATACATTCATTTTTATTTATATAGTAAAGAAGATTTTTATTTGCTTCTTCTTTCTTTATTCTTCTTTTGTCCCACTGCAGGGCAAAGGGCTTCCTACCCTCTTTACATCTGTTTATATATATATGTATTTCTAATTATTGTTAAATAGATCTAAAATATTCTTCCATCTTGGTTTTGGCCTGCCGCGAGGTTGTGTCCGAACTGGAATCCAAAACTTTATATGTATAAAGAATTTTATTTTAACATTTCACAGAATACAAAAAATAATTATAATATTTTAAATCACAGAAACCTTTTATAACAACTAGGAAAAGACACAGTATCCAGTCCCCTCAAAGCTCCTCATATGCCGTATTTAGGGAATCCAAAAGTGGTTTTTATTGTATGAACAGAAAGCAAGCCTTTTAGCTTTGTTTAAGTAGAAGTTACTTTTACGAAATCTCAAAAAGCGCGGGAACGTACAAAGGGGTAGTTTATACTTAGTAGACATCCGCTAAGACAGGTTTTTTCTTTCAGATAAAGAAGGTCTAAGGGGTCTCGCAATTTTAGGCGGAAGAAGTAGCGGGATACAGCGACTTTCGTTTTTTTTTTTTTTAATTTAAAATCTAAACTGACAATTTATCTTTCTACAACATGCGTATTCTTGTTATACCGGAGTCACACATAGCTCAAAGTGTTTGTATATATTTATCCTTGAAGACTACAAAGTCATACAAAACTTTGCGCGGCTACACAAAGTTCCCGGCCGCTCTACATGGTCATTCAAATGAAGCTAAGTCTGGCTCCGGCATTATATTTGTTCAGTTAGCTTAAACGCAATTACCTTACTCTTACATATTATTAAATTAATTATTGATTTCACAAAAACTTTATTCAGAAATATTACGCATATTGTCTAATTTTTTTTTTATTAATTTTTGAATATTCGCCAAAAAATCTAAAAGCCGAGCGAGTATACTCGTGTTCAAAGTGTAACTCTCGTGTTAAAAGGTACGTGGATCGGTGCCAATATTCTGGAGTCAACCGGACTACAAGTTCCGACCGCCGCCTCGCCTCGATAAGTGTATGTACATACAAAGCTACTTTTAAAAGCTTTTATTTAACTTGCAATGAATCATTGTTCGGGTGGAATCTTAAAACTCAATTTTGGGGCAGATGTCTATAACCAATTGAGCTGATATTTTGCACACATATGTATATTGGATAATAATATTATGATGACATGGAACTGATATGACGATGGAGCTGGAAGGGGGCTATTGTAACCCTGTTATAAAACGACAAAACTGCATTGAGTTTGGGCTCGTTTAATTCGTTTTCCTCGTCAAAACTTTGGGTTTACATACCCAAAGTACTTGGATATGTAAACCCAAATAATATAAACCCAAAAATATTCTACATATTGACATTTCAATATAAGCTTTTTAAAAATGTTATTTTATATGACTATGGTAATATGTATGTGAAGGCTAATCAGAAAGAGTCGTACTACAACTATAGTGGTTTGGTGAGTTTGCCATCTTCTATATCCGTGTTAAGTCAGACAGCACGAGCAGGTATCGGATCTATCGCATTGCAGAGAAAGGAAACAAGGCAGTGCCTGGGATCTTGTGACCCATTGTGGTTTAAGGGAACTCTTTGAAGGGCACTAATATCTTCCACCTTCACTACCAGTGTTACCTTCCCTCTTCAACCAGTTCCGGATTGACCTGCTCATACAATGATAACCTTTTTTTTAGCCTTCCTCGTGATATTGGTGCTGATCAATATTATTTATTCGATTATTACTCCAGATCTTGAGAAGGCAGCCATAAAGTTTTAAGGAAAAAAAATGAGTTTAATAAATTGCTATTTTAACTATTTACAGTAGTAGCAAAAAGCAGGACTAGGCGACTCAACTCCAAGCAGTTTTATCCTTAATGTCGTCTTCGACTGTATAACGCGCATTAAGCCTTTACGAATAAGCATGTTTTTCTTAAATTATATAACAAGGGACAAACGGACAGCCGGTTCACCTGACGTGACTACCGACACCTATGGACAACTGTCACACCAGAGGGAGGCAGAAGCGTTCCCGGCATTTGAGATAAGAGTATACTCTTATCTCGAAGATCCATAAGTAGTATTCGTTCGGAAATACCGAAGCTGGCATCTGATTCCGCAGAGACATTGTACAAGGCAAAAAGTTTCTAAAAAACCGCACAGTTGTGGACTTTTATGACGCCGAAGTGATTTTTTCCCTTTACCGAAAACAGCTGAAGAGGAATCTCACGTGGCATTCAAAAAGCACTTCGAGGAAGAGCTACAGACCTACAAGCAGGTGTGCATCGTCAACCTGGTGGAACAACAGGGGAGGGAACGAATAATTTGGGAGGCTTATGGCAACCACGTGCTCAAATATAACAGCCCAGACGTCATTTATGCCACTTTTGACTTCCACGAGTACTGGTTTGTATTTAATATTTCATATATACCGGCACTTAACAATAGTACACAGACTAGCTTGAAGTCACCATATCACGTGGAATACTATATATATATCTGTGTTTCGATCGATCGTTGCTATTCCGAGGATGACGTCAAATGGCAATAGGTCATCTTAATTCGCCCTACATCCACATCCTATGCAATCTAAGCGGATGCTGGTATTTGGCCGCGGGACATTCAAAGATAAGATTTGGCAGGAATGAAGGTTAAATAAGACTAAGTAAAGTATCCGTTATGAACTGATTTTTCAATAGAGCCATTATAGATTATTACTATTAGACTAGTAGTCTAAAGGCAAGTTAAACTTTATGTGGATAAAACAGGGGAAAATTGCTAGTATTATGTACATTTAACATCAGATATTCAGTGAATTCGACGCCAACTCAGATTTCGAGCATTAAAAAATAACGTTGTGCATTAAATTTTGGTGGCTGGTGATTTTGGTAATTTAGTATTTAAAATACGACGTTACATTTCCCAATCTCTATAGCTAAAACTAGCTCAAAGTTTTAGATGCTAGATTCTGTTATGTGTTGAAATTTGTGAACGTTAATTGAACTTTCTTTCCAGCCGCGGTATGCACTACGAAAATGTGAGCATACTAATAAACGCCATCGCCGATATAATAGGCGAGATGCGTTTCTGTTGGCGTGACAACCGCGGCCTAATCTGCAGCCAAAATGGTGTCTTCCGAGTCAACTGCATCGACTGCCTTGACAGAACCAACGTCGTACAGGTCTGTAATCTCTTCTGTGTTATTTATCTTTACTGCTGCCTTATCTATTCGATGGAACTTTGCAGTATTTTGGTCATTTCTATGGTGTTACTCTCTCTGCCTCACCTGCAGCCAGAACAGAGCCTTCCGAGTTAACTACATCGACTGCCTTGACAGAACCAATGTCGTATAGGTCTGTAATCTCTTCTGTGTTATTTATCTTTACTGCCGCCTTATCAAATCGATAGTTCAGGCAGTATTTTGATCATTTGTATGGTGATACACTCGTGGCCTTGAATGTAGCCAAATTAAGTCTTCTGAATCAACTGCATCGTCTGCCTTGACAGAACCAACGTTGTACAGGTCTGTAATCTCTTCTGTGTTATTTGTCTTTGCTGCTGCCTTATCAATTCGATATTACTAAGCAGTATTTTGGTCACTTCTATGATGGTTCTCTCGTGACCTCATGTGCAGCCAAAATGGAGTCTTCCCAGTCAACTACATCGACTGCCTTGACAATACTAACATTGTCCAAGTCTGTAATCTCTTCTGTGTTATTTGTCTCTACTGTTGCATTATCAAATCGATATAACTAAGCAATATTTGGTCATTT
The DNA here is from genome assembly GCA_024363005.1 of Charaxes varanes. Lineage (NCBI taxonomy): Eukaryota > Metazoa > Arthropoda > Insecta > Lepidoptera > Nymphalidae > Charaxes > Charaxes varanes. Next base: position 64,556 of record JANCMC010044050.1, on the reverse strand, counting down.
GTATGATGCTACAATCGTGGTCTCATATGCAGCCAACAGGGAGTGTTCTGCGTTAACAGAACCAACGTTATACAGGTCTGCCATGACTCTAAGGTTATGTATCTTAATTGCTGCTTTCAAAACTTACCAAATATATACTTGTTGGCATTTTTATCATTACTTCCTATTAATCAGTATCACCACTTTAATGCCCAAGAATATTTCTGTATTACATCTTGTGCAATCAACTGCCGCTTCTAGTTTTTCCTGGTCGATACGAACTAGAGACTTACCGAGAACCAAATGTTGCCGAAATGTCTGTGGCCATGATGAATTACATACATATTTGTATGTGTTCATTACTTACCAACCAGAATCCACGAAAATCGCTTATAATCTTGAACTTTCGGGCTTTCAGATTGTGTGCCTTAGAATGTTGCAGATTTTTACTTCTCGTTTACAGACAGCCATTGCGAAATACGTACTAGAGTTACAATTATGTAGACTCGGATTGGGAACACCGGGTTGTGGACTTCCACCATCTTTGCGCCAAGCGTTTTTGACTATGTGGGCCGATAACGGCGACGTAGTCTCCAGGCAATACGCGGGCACTAAGGCTTTGAAGGCAAGTTCCATTAAGAAATATTTATTGACATCCATGTAAGATTGTCTAAAAATAAATTTATTGCCAAAAAAACCCCCATACTCACTTTTTATGGAGTTAGCTGTAGTTACCAATCTTAGTAGGAAGTTTGCTGATATGTAAGCTAGTGTCTATGCTACTAGACTTTGCCCTAGGAACCCAGGACCCGTCAATGAATCTTTATATAAACTATTGGAACGTATTTGTAACAATGGATAAAAAAGTGCTAAAAAAAGCAAAACATCAAATGCTTTTTTAAAATTTTTTATTGAATAATGAAAAAAATTAAGGTCGGGTATTTTTTTTTAAATTCACTGATGGGTCCAGGATTCCGGGATTTTGCCATTTTTATGTCTCAATGAAACAATCTTTTAAAAACAATATTTAACACATTTCTTTAGTAAATGCTAAACAATAGTGGACCTAATATTAACCCTTGTAGCATCCCTAAGAAACTTTAAAAAAATGTAAGGTTTGATTAAAGTAAAATATTTTATGAGCTGTGGAACCACATTATTCGCCAAAATTTTATTTATAGGGCGATTACACACGCACTGGGGAGAGAAAGTTGACAGGAATGATGAAAGATGGTGTTGCGTCTGCTAACAGGTAATTTATTTAATAAAATTTATCAAACCCTAGTTCCTAAATGAGTAAATAGAATTTCATTCAAGATGTTTAATTACTTTAAATTTTATAATTTAAGATTTAAATTCTTAATTCATTCAGGTCAGTTTATTATTAACCGTGCGATATATGTAATCTAATTTTTTTAAATTGTATTTCGTACCCAAAGTCGGTTATCCTATAATAATAAATAAATAATAGCTGATGAATTTGCAAATTTTTAGATACTACCTGTCGACTTTCAAAGACGCGCTTCGTCAGGTGGCCATTGACGTGATGACGGGAGAGTCAAAAACCATTCCCGAACAACTCATAGTCCCTGACTGCACTCGGTGTACTTCCGTCAAGGTGCTGATGTTGGATGTGCGTGCATGCGATCGCTTAATATTCCACTTTTTTTTATGTTTTTATAAAATTTCATTTCTACCAAAAATAAAGTTGGGGGGTAGAGTATCACCAAAATGTGACATCCTGTGATGACCGGCAGGGGGGAGGGTCATAAGCCTTTTGACGTCACATGTAAATTTAAACATATTCAAACATAACTGGGTTTGCGTTTAATTATTATTGATACGTGCACAAAATTGTAAAAAATGTGATGTCAAACCATCGGGGATTTCCAGGAAAAATCGGTGTAATGCTACCACCCGAAAGCTACACCACCGAATCAAAAGGTTATTCGTAAAGTCAACTTTGTAGAGTCTATCTCCTGATGATGCTTCGGTGTCGAAGCGAAACGTGCGTTGAGGCACATCGGAAAGTCAGTGTACTAGTGCGGCTTTAGATGTCCTTTCTAGTAAGGAACTTATGATAGTTCTTGACAAGCCAAGGTCTTTTAGTAGGTAGTATAGAGATTTTGCTGGTATACCCCTTGCTCCTACCTCTACCGCGTTTAAACTGGTTTTATAACCGTTTTTGGTGAGCTCAAAGTACTTGTTCGTTTTTATCAGAGTTAGTCTCCCATGGAACTGTAAGCTCTACAAGTATTATCGGTTCGCAAAAAGTGAATAATAGTGAAGAATTTATCTGATTACTGGATATAAAGGCACATCAACATGGGTGAAGGTTCATCAGTGGGCGTACTTCATTAGCAGTGGTTTGGTTCGTTTGTCATCTTCCATAACTGGGTTAATTCACACAGCAATTGACGTTGAAATCTAAAAGATACGGATTTCTTAGCAATGCTCCATGGATTAATCCAAGCGAAAAAGTGCAGCCGCTAAATCTATACAGATGGCACCGAATTTAACACATGAGTAGGTGACCAGCTGGTAACTAGTTGTAAGAAAGTACTAATTATTTTTTGCCTTTTAATTCCTTGTTGTTTTGAAGGCGGTTTTCTTTTCATTTGGAAATACATACTTTATTTTTAATTTTTTAGTAGAAAGTAGATATATTTTATGTATGTATGTATGATATGGTTAGGCCAACTAAAATCTTGCACTGCTTTCAATGACATATATAAATTTGTAGAACTTTGTTGATTTCACAAAAATCGCTTCACCTATTTTGATAAAATTTATATGGGACCACCTCTGAAGTATAGTCTACCCAGCTAAAAAGAATCATCAAAATCGGATCATAAATGGCGGAGTAATCGCGTAACTTCTGATAGGTTGCTTGATCGATTTTGATAAAAAAATTATGGGACCACCTCTGAAGTATGGTCTATTCAACTTAAAAAGAATCATCAAAATAGGTTCATAACAACACCAGCAAAAAAAACATACACTAGATTTGAGAACCTCAATTTTTTTGATCTCGCTTAAAAAATGAGTTTCATACGGTTCCTTGTTAACTACAAAGCTGGAGCGACTTAACTCCTTGCAGTTTCAGTTCATCTATACTCTATAGCCTATACTAATATATAAAGCTGAAGAGTTTCTTTGTTTGTTTATTTCAACACGATAATCTCAGGAGCTGCTGGTCCGATTTTAATAATTCTTTCAGTGTTAGATAGCCCATTTATCGAGGAAAGCTATAGCTTTCCTCGATAAATGGGCTATCTATACAATAGATATTTAGCACGCTATATATACAATAGTTATATAGCGAGCGTGATGATATATAGCCTATAGGTTACCCGCTAAAATTGAATCTAATTTTTTTAGTCTTTAATATAATCTTCGACCAGCCGCAAGTATACGTTTAAACCACAATTGTAATTTAATTGTGTACTCGTAAAGATTGATCTATCTCTTTGGATCTATCTATCTCCAACTTATGGCATAGTAATGGGGACAGATCATAGTTTGCACTGCTGTTGTTAAACCAACCCATTATTTATAACTGCCCACCAAGAAGGTATAGTCCACTTTAACCAGCCTCGGATAATGGCTCCGTCCACGAACACAACGGTAAACTTTGCTTCATACAATGCAATTATGATGTTATATTTTTAGTTGTATTATTAAAAACACAGGCTGCAGATGCGTTGCTGGCCTTTGCGAAGTCAGTATGCCCTTTACTTTAAAGTCCCTAATATGTATCGATTCGGAAATACGAATGTTGTACGAGGTACAAAATTTTTGGCACATCGCAATTGCAACGTTACTATATTACTAGTGGACCCGGCAGATGTTGTCTTGTTCGATTTACGGTCTGACGATATATCTTATTTATATTAATTTTAATATTATTTAATATTAAATTATAATATTTCTTTGTTTTTTTTTAAATTCTCTTTTCAATTTTTTTTCTTCTAAAACCTTTCCAGAAATTTCTTAAATCTTCGCAGAAATAACGCGAATAAAACAAAACAGACAGGAGTCAATTATTATGTATGTATTTATATATTTAAAAATATATATATATATGTGTATAACAGGCGGCTGTTACCTATAGCACAGGCATTAAGTTGTCTACCTTAGGAATAGATCTCCGTGTGTCATAGCGTCCTATATATTTATTATTATTACTATTAATCGAACAAAGACATTGTTGTATTTGAAAATTAATGTACATATGTTCGACATGATTCCGCTTTAATAGGAATTTGTAGTAAAATCTTTACACGTGTGTGTAAATCGTGTGGCACCGGTACGTGTGTGGTTTTATTTAATAATTTAATGTATTAATAATGCATATTTTATAAAAGTATTTGCTTTGACACCATCCTCTACATAAACTACAATTGTGCCTAATTTCATACTCCTCTATCCGCGCAATTCCGTAAAATGGTACCAAGAGTGTTCGCTTCATATACTAATATATAGATTTCTACTCATCTTAAAGTATTTTTTTTATTAGCTTGTAATTTTCCACTGCTGGGTAAAGACCTCCCCGCTTCTAGACCATTCTCCTCTATCCTAAGCCATCCCAATCCACTTCTTTTCCGCAAAGGCGTTCCGTAAAATAATTAAAATGATAAAAAATATTACAATATTATACCTATCAATTTCATTAGTTTATTAATACCCTGTCGGACGAAGTGCAAAGCGTGCGCCATTAGTGTATTACCTATTTATTAAATTCCCCGCTAATCCGCGGCGCGAGCTTTGATACAACGCTGCTAATGCGACCCCAAACGAATCCGCCTAATGCCGCATATTTATTCTAATTACATTTTATTTCCCCGGAGCAATGGCAGAACAACATTTATTAGCCGCAAAGGATATAAATTACATATTTATATTGCCCTTTACTGTGTGTATAATTGCGTAATATGAATAAAAGTCTTTCATCGCCCGAAATGCGGAGAGGTAAAAGGGAAATAAAAACGTGTAGAGAAAATTACGTGCTACCAAAAGTACGGTACTTTTCCTACTGTGTCCATTAAAATCGCAGGATCGTAGCCCGTAGCTACATAGCTCGTAGCTTGTAACTACGCGTAGCGTGTCGAGTCGCATTGTAGCAACAGTTGACTACGGTCCGCGCTACGTACCGCTCGTCCTACTTCGTCAATTCACTACAAAAGTTATGTTTCTCTGCGAAGTAGATCATATATCAATTGCATAGAAAAATGTAATTAAAGTGCCAATTTATTATCTCAAGTGAATAATATGTTAGTAAAGAGAATGATTGTCAATATGTTAATATTAAGTTATGTTTTTTCGTCATAATTCGGATATATGGAACGATAGATTGACGTTAAAAAATGAAGCACAGAATTGCTATTTACTGTATATTTCTTGTGCTTCCTGAAGGTAATTTAACAATAATTCCTTTTTTACATATTTAGTTTCTGTTTCGACGTAACGCACGTTTAATCACAAACTGACCTAACTCAAAAAAGCTGATTTTAGAGGAATTGTAAAGAACGTTATATCATTTACGACTTTCCCGCTTATAATTCGATAAAAACGGCATTATAGTAACAAAATATGTATTTTAATGATACTTAATAAAGTGATTAAAGATATTGAAATGTTATTATTTCTTTTTTTTTTAACTAAAAACTTATTTTAGTTAAAAAGACATAAAGAGCTGTATCGCAGTGACGGATGGAGATATCGAAATAATTATTTACATTGGCTGATATAGGACGTTAAAACCAAGCTGCCTGTATCATTAACTCACTTTAGATCAGAAACGTAATAGGTCAGTTAATGATGAAGCGTGCGATATTCTCATAGAAGTCATATTGTATACCACTTGTAAAAGTAGTTTTTTCTACACCATGTGATTTAAACTTGAGTGTATATCTGTGTTTTCTAAATAACTGATTAAAAAATTTATACATTCTTCTTCTTCCTAGAGTTATTTCGGTATAGTCGCAGGTTCCGCTTAAATTACAGGGTATGTGGCTGTGGAGCGAGTTAAGATGACCGACTGTTTTACTTAAAAGAATAAACTTTTGCATTAAAACTTTTACTACCTTCAGCATGCGGTTTCTTCGCATCGCCAGTTCCTCTTCTATAGTGCTGATTGTTAGCGTACCAACTTCTAGGTCGCGGACGTCTTCCATCGATATGGTGGCACCTTCATTGTCGTATGCCGGCATGTTTCTAGAAGAGAAGAGAAGATTTGAAAATGCCGGCTTTGCAACCGATAATTTGCAAAACAAAACGAGAAAGTTATGTCATGTTTTGCCAATCTATCTATACTTATATATAAACATGAAGAGTTTGCTTGTTTGTTTGTTTGCTTGAACGCGCTAATCTCAGGAACTACTGGTTCGATTTGAAAAATTTATCCAGTGTTAGAAAGCCCATTTATTGAGGAAGGCTATAGTCTATATATACATACGTCATCACGCAAAAACTAAATTTATCTTTTTACCTAATTTTACGCGAGCAAAGTCGCGGGCACAGCTGGATTGAATATAAAATGGTTCCCTTTTCCCCTTGATCATGCCGTAACTTGAGAATGGCTGGAGCAATTAAAGTATTTTTAGAATTCCGTATCTCCAAAGGAAAAAAAACCCCTTATAGGATCACTTCGATGTCCATCCGTCCTCAGAACGCATAAAGCTATAGAGTTGAAATAAATTTATTTATTTATACTCTTAAGTGTACACCACAAAAAAACACACTTTGTAATTTCTTATAAATAAATAAATTTAAAAAAAAAAAACATACAAACGAGAAAAGAAATAGTACAAAAAGCGGTGTTATCGTTAGGAACAAATGGTCAAGAGCGTGTCAAAACGCGCTCATATAGGAGGTTCCGTATGTTATAGGCTATAAACGTATTTGTTAAATAACTTCAAAAGTTGTTGTCCGATTTCGTTCAAAATAATTTTCCTAATGAGTTTTTAGCATGTTCTATTAACATGGAAAATTTCAAGTCCCTAAGTCTTATAGTTTGGAAATGCTAGGGGGGACCACCTCACGGGCAGACAGACAGACGGACGGACAGAACGAAATTATAATGGTTCCTTGTAGTACTACGGAATCCTAAAAAGCGATTTCATCCACGCAACCTTTGGGACAAAAAAATATCGAAGTAATTGGTAGGTGGTGTGTTAGAGAAAATGATAATATAAAATAGAAAACAGTAATTCAAATTAAAACATACATACTTATAGGCATACATATAAATAATACTTATTCACATATATAAAAGCTAAAAAACTATCAAATATTGTGAAAAAATCAACCATCTAAGTATGCGAGATCAAAAGATATGACCGTTTCTGTATTATCTTAATGTTCCTGTAATTTCGAAGAAATTGCGAATTGGGGTCCTTCACAAGATCTAAAAACCATAGCTTTTTTTTTGATCATTGAATTCATCGTCCAGTCAACGACCGAAGTCGGGTCTACAGCCAGTGTATGCAATAAACAGGGGGTTTTAATATAATAAACACAAACTATAATGAAAACTGCATACAATGTAATATCAGAAGGTCACGTGTCAAGTAAATCTAATTACAAACGTACGAAAGAGTTCAACCATTGTCTATTGTCAGCGCAAACACATCAATGTTATTTATTACGAAGTTTAAACAGTTATTGGCTATTGTTTGAATTTTACTCATAACCAGTATTTCTAGTAATTTTATGACCTTTTCTAGGGCTCCTTAGTCCTACCCTTGTATTTTCGCTCCGTCCGTCCGTCTGTCCGTCCGCTAGGTGCCACCCTTCAAGCTCCATCGTCAGATATTACTCCATGTCATCATAATAATGCGTTGTTATCCGATATATGTGTGAAAATTTCAGCTCAATATGTCGTAGACATCAGCTCCAAAACTGAGTTGTAAGATTCCTCCCGAACATCCGTTACAATTTAAATGAATGAAAACATTGTTTAATGTATTTAGTAATTTTTTTTTATGTTACAAGCGGGCAAACGAGCAGGCAGCAGGCACCGAAGTGCCTACCGGCGCCCATGGACATCTGGCATTGTTACATGTTGATGTTAATGAAATAAATAAATTAACATATAAAATTCATTACGTCTTCGACGTCATAAAACACGAATCGAAAAGCTCAATCCCGAGCTTATAAATATTCTATCTCGGCTCCTAATTACACGAATAAGTATGGATAAACTTCGACCTGTATTCATTAAGCTTAATTACCGAAAATACCCATGAAATTGGAGACAGGGTCTGTTAGTGACCATTAAATATTCATGTTGCTAATAATCTACTTGTTATCTATGGAATTGTAGCTTACAAATATAATTGCTAAGTCTTTTTTTGGAACTAAGCCGTAATCTTATCATTACTCACTACAAAAGCCATGACAGGTGGTTTTTTTGTGCTAAAAAAAGTTAACTTTTAAGTGCAGAAATGTTGTATGAAGTTTCTTTGTTGCACTGTTTTCTATTAATGCACTTTTTTATATTTATGATTATTTACCACAAAGATTTAATGTCTTTAAGTTTCATGCAAAATTTATGCATTGAATCAAAATAGACTAAATGAAAAGCGAAAAAAAAACAAATGGCGCGCATTCTATACCTTTGTCAAACTTTGATACTATATTTTAGAAGAAACGTTTAAAAAATGTATATAAATAGACAGAGATGTAGTTGAAAGAAAAGGAGATTACGAACCTCGCTGAAGTGAGTAATAGCACTCGTGTTAATTTAGTAAACCAACATAACACTTTGCGCTCGGTGCAATAATCTATTATATCAACTACTATTCGTCTACTGGAATTTGAAAATCAAATCAAATCAAATGAAGTTTCATTCAGGCAGGCTTTTACTACCTATTTTGAAACGTCGATTGTTTTAATAGCTACAACTGACTTGGAAGAGTCGAGCCACGAAGAGAAACGGCAAGAAGCTCGTTAGCCACTCTTTTAAGAATACTTCTTACAAAAAATGAGTTTATATATTTCATGTTAACTATAATGTACCAAGCCGAAGCGACTCAACTCCAAGGAGTTTGATCTTTAATATAGTCTTCGACTGTATAAATTCGCTTTACGAATAAGCATGTTCTAACATGTTCAGATTAGATGTTTCAATCAGAGAGAACATTTTATTAGTATTTAAATTTATCCAATATTTTTTTCTACTCTATACATTAATTACTCTCAGTTAATTAAGTCATATCTGACAATAAAAACTTCTATAATTGAATTTAAAGAAAATAATAAATTAAATAGAAGTTCAATCATATAGTTTTAATTTGTCAGAATTTTTAATTATTTATTATAGATATACTTTTTCATTTATTAAAAAAAAAAAAATACTAGCTGTTCGCCGCGAGGTTGTCGGCGTAATTTCAATGATTTTGTTACATTTTGACGGTGTTTATTTTTTTGAGTGGAACCCTAATTACTTTTCTAAAACTATATAGTCTATGTCACTTCTTGCTAACATCAGCTATCTGCCATTGAAAGTCCCATCGAAATCGGTCCATCCGTTTTGAAGATTACCCGGGACAAACAGACAGGTAGACAAAAATATTTTAACTCGCGTTTGTGTCATAGGTATTGTCTTATGCAAATAGAATAAAGAAACATGACTATGATTTATGTTTGTTTGACATTTTTTTTTTATTTTTACTATTTTATTTTTTTATACCTAAATTTTTTAATGTTATAGTCTATTGTACTGGTAATGGGGCCTCCCCACAACAACAACAACAACATATATAATATAATTAGGACAACATGTATAATAATTTATAATAAATTTTAATGAATTATAAATGATTTAATTTTAACACAATATTTACATTTCTTAATTTATTTGCACACTAAAATTATAGTTGAATGTAATGGAATTAAATACTATAAAACATCATTTGTACCACATTCTTGCAAATAAAGATATGATTATGATTATTATTATAACATAGTTTATACATTTTTTTTTTTTTGCTTCTGATGGGGCCCGCACAGCGGATGCACTTCGACCCGGCCGGATCTTTTGTACTCGCCCCGTGTAAAATCTAGGAATTCATTATATTAAGGTTATATTAAATATTGTAAATTAAACAAATTAAATGGCTGTATATTAAACCAATCACTTATAAAAGTCGCCACCGAGATTCTCTCTGGTTCTTCTTGGTAGTTCAACATTTTTGAATAACTTACTAGATTTTTAATTTTTCTTTTCGAATTAATAGATCTTGTAAAGGTCCATCTGCATAGCGTATCTTTGAATTAATAAATTCTTTATGTTTTTTTTTTCTATTTTTATTTAAGGAATATTATGACCATGACGATAATGTCAGTCCCTTCATACCCTAAACTTAATCTATGACATATAAATTTAATTTAAAACTATTAAGCAGTTTGACCGCGATTTTATGTTGTTAAAATATAACATTTTTTTATGCGTAAATTGTTTTTGTAGCTGGCCTTCTGAAGTTTCGTCACAAGTACTAGTAACTTATTAGTTCTACTGTTAGGGGTTTCCACTTTGTCGGCAGTCACGGATACCTTTGCCCACCCTCTTCAAGTATAATGCATACAGTCTAAAAATGCACTTCTCTCCTATTAATTGCAACGCTTGTTTGTGTGTATGTGTGTATGCAGTGATTTTATTGTAAACTCCATCACGCAATGCAGGGTCAACTAATCGCGCGATCAATATAACGGAGTTTTAGCAGTTTGGAGGGGCGTGCATTTTTAGACTGAACGCACTCTACAATATTATGGAAACTAAGTAATATAGCTACCATGATATAATAAAGGCATCCACTAAATTTTAAGTTTCTCATAAATCAACATTTACTTTAAATTCAAAGTTGAAAAATGATTAAAATTCAATTTTTTTGCAGCATTATTTATTATGTCAATAAAATAATATTAAATACATTTAAAAATACTGATACATTAAATAAATGGAACCGTTAGCTTCATGCTAAATATTATACACGATTAATACAAAAATTATATTAATTGCATTTATTAAAAAAAATCACTCCTGTGAAATTTAAATTTACGATATTTTTAAAATTTGGTTTTTGTAAAATCTAGAAATATACGTAACTAATGTAAAATAATAAACACTAAAATTATCCAAACAAATTAATACTTTTCTTATATTCCTTCTTCTTCTTCATCTTCTTCCTAGCAGGTTTCACTTAGATAGCAGAGGATGTGGCTGTGGGGGGGAGTTAAGATAACCGATTACCATCTGACGTCCTCCTGGGAACCCCCACGATCTCTACAACCTTGCGACTAATATCACAACGTGACATTAATCGGGTCCCACTGTTTTACGTGCCGTCCAAAACACGGTGGAGGTCAGATATCAAATACAAACCACTGCTAGAATGAATCACCCATCTATCACCCGGTCGCAGCAAGAGCTACTTAACCTACCGATCGACTCAAATGCAGACCACTGATTAGGCCACGAGCTTCTCACTTTCTATATGTTTCTTACATAATAGTATATATCCTTAACTTACTATATTGTATAAAGAAGAAATTATACCTCCATACATAAACACGCACTGCAGTCTAACAACAGGGTAGGCGGAAGTTTTTTTTATAATTAATTTAAACGTAGAAAAATATTATTTTACCAATCATCGGTAAATTATAGAAAATACATTATAAAAAACAATGTGATGTGATGAATGAATGAATGACAAGAAATTATTGTATATACTTCAACACTACCACGATAAAAAAGGGGATTAATAAGTATGGATGTTTCAGTCTAAAAATGCACGCCTCTCTAATAATAAATTTCAACGCTCGCTTGTGAGTCTGCAGCGCGTAGTTGAGTTTTGAGTTTATATTGTAAACACAAACTCAATTACGCGCTGTAAGCCAATGATGTCGAAGAGCTTGCGTGTTTGCGTCTACACATTATTATGTATGTGAATACTTTAGTGAGGCGTGCGTTTTTAGAATGAACGCGCTCTAATTACTCCGATATTCTTGGATTGAAATGTGAAGTTAAAAAAGTTTATGAAATCAAATTTACCTTTAATTAGCAATCATGTAATTTAGTACGTGAAATTTTAAATTACTGAAAAAAATATATAACAAATATTTCCGGCAAAAATGATTCAAGAAGCAATATTTAATTTCAACACTATTTATTTAATCATAGAGCTACACTAGTGAACAAGGGTCACTTATTTGTTAACAGTCGATATTCAAAACAGCAGCTAACGTCATATATCCCATCACACGCTGCAATCACTAGTGCTGCGCAAAGTTAACCACACCCGTATTCTGTAACTTTTTCAATTTTAGTTACGTTACTTACAGAATACCAACACGTAATTTTAAATGCTCTTCACAATATATCATTTTGAAGCAGTATGCTTCTCTTATCTGAGAGAATGGAATTTAAAGGAGTACCTCACTTGAATTCTGAACTAAAAAAATATCTCAGAATGTTTAAAATAAGAGTCTGAATGGCGTTTGTGCTGTGCTGTACTTTTAAAAATTAGAAGTAGCAACCGAATCAATACTGTAATTTTTCTATATAATATCAGCACTTAATACACCTTCTTCTGCAATTTGTACTTGAATGTTACCAAAGACAATGACATTTCTGTCGATTATTCTTCAAAATGTCAGTCATATATTTTCAATTTAAATAACGTCATCAGACCCGCGTATAAGATAATGTCCTACTCAAGAAATGTTTAAATTTCAAAAAATTAACCGGAACTCTTAAAAATTAATCGAAATTTAAATATTTCATGAAATTTCATGCACACGCCGGGTTAGTTAATTTCACAGAATAACCACCGTCGGATTCGACTTTCCACACGTGTTTCAAAGTTTATTCCAATATAACAATCACTCGAATTATAAAAACGATTTAATTTTAGAATCACGCACACCCAAAAAATTTAACTCGAAAAGTCAAACGTTTATTTTTTAACTTCTACTAATTTCTTAGTCATAAAAATTTTATTTCAATTCTCTCAATTGATAATTATATAAATAACCTTTTAACCGAATATTTACAAGAACATTTCATTGATCTTGTTGCAACAAATTTTACGTTGGAGTAAACTTTTATACATGAATATCTGATTTAATAAAAATACCTTTTTTTTTCAAATTCCTTACCAATTCAACCAATTCAATTATTTGGCGAAGTACATTTTAAATTCATAACAAGAAAAAAAGAGTAGTATTAATATGTTGTCATTTAACATAACAGTCAAATATATAAGAACATATGTAGAGTATTAAATGTCGCTTTCAGGTATATCTGTAATACATAGTATTATAACCTGAAATTATTCGAATAAATTCATATAAATAATTGCCATTTATTGCCAGCAGTTTACTTTTATGACAACTCGCATATAAGAATAATAAAAGAGATCATGTGCTATACAAAATTATATATAAAAAAAACATATTTCATCAATTCATTAAGCACTAACATAAAATATTCTCAAGTACACGGTTAATGATTTAACAACAATTTCACGCCGAATATAATAATATATTGATTTCGAATCTTATTCAAATAAATCTTAAGAAAAAGTCAATTATATTTATTGTACTTGATTCGATTTACATTTTTAACGCTCGAGTATTAGTTAAAAAAAAAAAGAAGAACCATATCTCTATGGATCTGTCTCGTATTTTTTTTTTAATTTCTTTTTTAACCAAGGCAAAGACAATAGTTATACAGCCTATTTTATCGGAACATCTATTTTAAGTTATTGTTAATATAATTATAATATTTACGTCGTTCTTAAACACGTTTCCTATTGAGGCGGTTGCATTTGAGCTTTGCGGCACTGACACAGCCATTTTATAATTCTCGCGTTTCGTTCAACCACGCTCGGAGGTTCTGTGTTGCGGTAGATCTGTTTTTGTACTCCGGGGCCTTGGACCTAGAAAATAAAAAAAAAAGTTATAACTTTTTTAATGCATAGACAAGCAAAGGTACAACAAAGGAAAGTAACAACATTGATAATACAAAATGGCAGTACGCTTTATTATTGCAGTCAGTTCGTATATTTGTTACTTTGCAATAAATTTTCTGAAAGTTCAAATTATGCAAGTTTAAATTTCCTAACTTTTAAGGGGTCAATCATAAATAACGTCGCACGTTAAAGGGGAGAGGGTAAACCAAACCAGAGGGGATGGGGTCAAAAGCTCTGTGACGTCACGTATCAAAAGTATTTTTTTAAAAGCCTATTATTAACATACTACATAAAATAATAAAAAAAGATACTGCGGTTTACTTGAATATGTCACGTCACATCAAATGGAAGGGGGTGGCGGAAAAGTGACAAACTGCGACAAGAACGGACAGAGTGGTCAAAAAAATTGTAAAAGTCTTGTGACGTTATTTATGGATTACCCGTAACAGATTGTTTTTAATATGCCTACTTATTTTAATTAATGAAATTTGTTATTAAATTGTAGTAACGTTAAGATATTTTACTATATTAGTATTAAAATATAACTATAATTATGTCTTTCCTTAATTCTTAAACCAACTGAAAAGGATTTGCTTTGTTTCCCTGCAATATATTACGAAAGTAGTAACAGTCCCCGAGATAACAGAAACAAGGTTTAAGTGAATTTTAAAAAATCAAGTTATTGCCGCTACACGCATATCCATAAATCGTTTCGATTGACAGTTTAAACTGCAGTTTTATCGCAACGATTTGTAGATTCGTGAGCGGGTATTAATAGTCGCCATGGAGCGGTAATTCAAGTACAAGAAACTTAGTATTCCAAACTTGCCTTAATTCTAATATAAGTTATCCTTTTAATTCGGTTGTGTATCTTTAATTTCAACTTTTGATGTAGTAAGAGTAAAATATATTTATTTGTAATTTGTTAGAATGTATACATTAGCCGCAACTGTAGCTCATAATTATTCTTAGAATTCACTTTTCATTTTAGTTAATTCGGTTAATAGCTTTCTTTTACTTAATTAATAACATTCACTACTTTTCAATCCCGAAAGACTTGCGCTTGTGTTCATTCATAGACCTTCCTTGTTTTAATTCTGTAAATAAATACAAATATTATGCATTACTTGTTTTTTATTTCACTACTTTTCATGAATTTGTTTATGAATAATATCTTTAAGGTAAAATCCATTATCGATACTAATATAAGGTACCGTTTAGTGTTTTTGAAGAACTGGTTATCTTGAAAGTTAAAAAATAGAAAAACCAACAGTAATATAACTTACACCTTTATTTATTTACATTACGCACAATGAAATTAAAGAATCATAACGTGCGTACATTAAGTCCCGAATTTGAGCAAATTATAGGTAGAGATGTGGCAACATTGACAGAATGTCAAAAACGCAAACGAATTGGGGTAACGAAACCAAAGTCATAAAGCAAAGAAATACATAAAGCTTATGGCGATAGAAAACAAACTTAATTTATGATAAGCATACATTTTAAATAACATATTTATTTTAATTAACAAAAACAATTTCAACACAACACTGTCAAGAGTTGCCACACGCGTTATATAATTAAGTGAAATAACATAAAAAGAACATTGCCACTAAAATCTCAACATTCGAATATTAATTATAACAAATTATAACATCTATATGAGTAAATAATTATTTTACAAGTATCTAAATTGGAATAACATGAATATAAAATATTTAAATTGTTTAAAAAATATTGTCTTATGTGTCGCACAATTTGTAACAAAGCACCCAGAATTTTACTCCTTTAAACTAATTTTAATCAAATAAGAACGTGGAACACAAAATAAAGCATTATTATAAGATCTTTTTATGTAACAAAAAATATATTTCGTATGTATTCTGTTCCATTCTTCATTTTGTGCTTATAGTATGTGATGTGAAATATACTTTTCAAATATAATATAATAAAGCTTTTATTTAACTTGCAATATTATATTAATTGCCAGTAATAAATATATATTTTTTTCATTTTTTGCAAAAATAACATGCATGTTTAACTCTCTTAATGGTTAAAGAGATCTTTACTATTTTAGCTTCTTTTTTTCTACCCAAATAATTTATGCCCTGAGCGGAAAACCGCTCTTATTGCCAGGGAACTACAAAAATATAACATAGACATAGCTGCCTTAAGTGAGACCCATTTGTCAGAAAGCGGCCAATTATGTGAAGACCGTGGCGGGTACACTTACTTTTGGATGGGCAAACCATCACATGAGCGAGCAAGTAGTGGTGTTGGTTTTGCTATCCAGAATAAAATCGTTAATACCCTTGTCGAAACACCTAAAGGTATTAACGACAGGCTTATGACTCTGCGATTGCATCTTAGCGCTAACAAATTCTTACACTTAATAAGTTGCTACGCCCCTACCATGTCGTATAGTGATGAAGACAAATTAAGGTTTTACGACGATCTAAAAACCGTCTTAAAGGGAATCCCTATCAGCGATAGAATCGTCCTACTAGGCGATTTTAACGCTCGAGTCGGCTCAGACTATAATGTTTGGACACGGGTCCTTGGTCGGCACGGTGTAGGAAAATGTAACACCAATGGAGAGCTGCTTCTATCTCTGTGCGCAGAATTTAATTTGTGTGTTACTAACACCTTTTTCCGCATGGCCGACAAATTTAAAACATCCTGGATGCACCCTCGTTCTAAGCATTGGCATCTTATTGACTACGTCATCGTTCGCCAAACTAATCTGAAGGACGTACTTATTACTAGGTCAATGCGGGGCGCTCAAGGCTGGACTGATCACCGGCTAATAAGGTCTAAAATCCGCCTGTATTTCAAACCACCTCGACGAGCAGGGCATAAGGTTCCAACACGACTGGCCTTTGCGAAATTAATAAATTCATCGCAAGTTCAAGAGAAGTTCAACGCAGAGTTCAATCCAACCACCTTAAACAAATCAGGCTCTATAGACGACCATTGGAAGTCTGTTGCGCTTTCACTTCAAGCAACAGCTGTGCGAATAGTAGGCAAGCCGACTAAGAAACATCAAGACTGGTTTGATGACTCTGATACTAAAATTATGGCTCTGCTCGAAGAGACGAGACTACTCCTGAGGAATTCTTCTGATGTTTCTCGACGAAGATCCGTCACAAACCAGCTGAAGCAAAAAATTAGGTATGTAAAGGACCGCTGGTGGAAAAATAAGGCGTTGGAGTTGGAACACCTAGCTAACATCAAACAAACTGGTCTCTTTTTTCAGTCACTTAGAACTGTTTTTGGTCCTCGAATCAAAAAATCTTGTCCTATCTTTACGCGCGACAAATCTAAGCGTCTCACGGACCACAGTGAAGTGCTTGCTCGCTGGGCTGAACATTTTCAAGATGTTCTGAATCCAGCGGGCCACAGTGCAGACCTCACTTATATAAATTCCTTGACAAGCCAACCCTTACTTTTAGAAGTTGATGAACCACCGTCCTTGCAGGAATATATTACAGCTGTGAATCTCCTTAAAAACGGTAGGGCCGCTGGTTCAGATGGCTTACCAGCTGAACTATACAAGTATGGAGGCCCTAAAGTTCAAAATGAACTATATGAGCTGGTGCTACGTGCCTGGCATAGTGGTGAAATTCCGCAGGCCTGGAAAGACGCCACTATATGCAAAATTTATAAGGGTAAAGGCGACGCCTCTGATTGTGGATCTTACAGAGGTATTGCCTTACTTAGTGCAGCTGGGAAAATAATGGCACACATTATAAATCGCCGCCTTGTGAAGATAGCTGAGCACATATTGCCCGAGTGTCAATACGGGTTTCGTCCGGGGAGGAGTACGGTCGATGCCATCTTCATAGTCAAGCAGCTACAGGAGAAGTCCTTGGAACAACACCGACCATTAAATATGTGTTTTGTTGACTTGGAGAAGGCTTTCGATCGTGTTCCAAGATCTTCGCTTTGGACTGTTCTCAGTAAAACTGGTTGCCCTGAAAAGTTTGTTAATCTGGTCCGCCAATTTCACGATGGTATGATGGCTAGAGTACAGCACGAGAATGTTTTAACAGAGGAATTCTCGGTTACCAGCGGCGTGAAACAGGGTTGCGTAATCGAATGAATACGAGGGAAAATCGGTGTAATGCTGCAACCCGAAAGCTACACCACCGAATCCGCCACCAAAGCACAGACAGCACTACACTGACTTTCCGATGTGTCTCAACGCACGTTTCGTTTTGACACCGAAGCATCATCAGGAGATAGACTCTACAAAGGTTATTCGACGACGATACTTTACGAACGTAGCACTACCCCGATTATCCCTCGTATTCATTCGCAGATTAAAGCAAAGTATTTTAGTTTCTCATAAATATTGTTTTATTCATAGATAGACCCATTGTTACATTGGTTTTTAAATCCGTCTCCGTGTTTTGTAAGCACGTAACACAGTGGGTCCCGATGAATGTCACCAATTAGTCCTGAGATTCTAGAGATCGTAGAGGTTCCGCGGATGACGTCAGACGGCAGTCGGTCATCTTAAATATCTGGTACTAGACCGGGATGTTTTTAATCGAGTCTGACTTTGATTATATCAATTGCTGTGACTTTGGTGGATCGACAAACGTTAATTATACATTATACCAGAACCATCTATCGTCGGCATATTAGTAGGCCTTAAGAACTAGGGCTCCGCCGGGGCCATCAGGGCGGAATACCCGCTATTGTGGCGCAGTCCCCGGGGCGCGGTCCTTTAATACAGCCTTACACATTACTTAGCCAGTAATTACATCATGTCATTAAAGTATCGGGCTCCAGTGAGCATGCAGGTTAATAGGGTTACTGTGTAATACAATACCTATGCTAGGAATTCACTGTTTAATTAATCTATATACATAAAAGCGAAAAGTAATTAATCACTAATTCTCAAAAACCGCAGGACGAACAACGAAGACGCTAGGAGTGTAAGGAGTTAGTTTAAGGACTTAATAGCGAGTACCTACATATCCGCTATGAACTGATTTTTCGGTAGGGCAATGTTAAGGAGGCGTAAGGGCTACCGAAGTTTAATTATATGCGGACGACGTCGCGGAAAACAGGTAGTAATCTATATATATATAATGAAATATAATTAAAGTGTCGGTATGTAACGTCAATATAAAATTCATTTAAAAATGAGTATGCCGGACAACAGGTAACTGTGAGATATACGGTTTAAATCTCTGAAATGGCTGTGCTGACTTTTAGAGGATTTTCTTTGGCAGGTAGCTGACAATAAGGAAAATATAGGCCACTTTGATCGGAACAAAAGAAGAGACTCTACACAAAAATAATCGAACGAACATAGAGTAAAAAACGAACATATTAGTAACCATTATTGTATGTTCTTTGGGGTTTAAAGAGATCCAATTGAAGACAGATATCAATGCTCCGTTCTAGATCAAAGTTCGTCTGAACTCTGATAATGTTTGTTGCAAACTTCAGACTATATTGACATTAAAAAAAATAAAACAGGAGTTCAGTCAAATTAATAAAGAGATTTTAACTTGACTATGTGAATAAATTGTTTTTAAATAAAAAAAATCCGCCCTCAAAACACCAAGGAACTAAAAAGCATAAAATAATTGGTACTTACATAAAATGTGCTAGAATTCTACTGATATGTTTGAAGTATGTATGTTCATCTCCAGATTTAAAGATATTCTATCGTTGAGTATATCTAGACTCAAATACTGTAGTTTGAGCTATTGAGGCTCAAATATTGTAAGTTGAGCTATTATGGCTTAAATACTGTAAGTTGAGCTATTGAGGCTCTAAAACTGTAGGTTTAGCTATTAATGCTGAAATACTGTAGGGTTAGCTATTAATGCTCAAATACTGTAGGTTAAGGCTATTGAGACTCAAATACTATATGTAGGTCTTTTATGTTACAAGGGGCAAACGAGCAGGCGGTTCATCACCTAATTGTCAACCGATGCTCATAGACATCTGCGCCACCAGGCGGCTCGTAGATGCGTTGCCGGCCTTTAAATAGGGGTTCAGGCCATGCCTTAATATACTTTATTTATATAACTTAAAATTTGCAATTTTATATCAATTTATTGACTATAAGACTAATAAAACTTAGTAGGAGGGGAAAAGGGAATATTAGACATACCTAAAAAGTATTCCTAATATTCTTTAAAAAAAAAAAAAAAATATTATTATTATTTTACAAGTGTGGTCCGCCAACATCTAATTTGTTAATCATGCGGCCCGCCTGTATCCCATTTTTTAACGACGTGCTCTTGCCTGCCAAAAGGTTGCTGACCCCTGTACTACACTATCAAAAAGCATCACGTTTATATTTAAATGTACACTTCTTAATCCAAAATAGAAGTGACCAAGAGAGTGTCAAGACACGCACGTATAGAAGGGTTCCGTATCTGATTCGCGATAAAGCTATTTGTTAAATAACTTCAAAAGTTGTACTATTTAAAATAGTTTTCCTGGTCAGGTTTTAGCATGCCCTAACGACATGGAAAATTTCAAATCTCTACATCTAATAATTTGAAAATCCTAGGGAGAGGGAAAGCAACCCTTGGGCAGACAGACGGACGGATCGAAAGTGTAGGATTAATATTAAACATTATTTTTTTTACTGATTCACATATCTTAATCGATTAAAGGAACCGCTAAGGCATCGGTTCTCAAACTGTACACATTTTATATCTGCGCGAAGTCGATCTACCCGACTTGGACGTCACGTAGATAATGTATATAAATAACCGAGCCTTGGAAAAAAGTTTGAGAACCGATGCCTTAGAGGCTCTTGACGAGAGGTCAACGTACGTTTTTGCACAGCGATATGGGTCCTACTATAGTGTGTACATTTAAGGAAAATTAATATGATTAGATCATTTTATGATAGAATTAATATTACTAGAGATCGCCGGCTGGTCGAAATTCGCCCACGAACCTTTTTGCGTACAACGACATATGTTATTGTATTCAAAGAAACATAAAATTTGACAAGCAATATAACATAAGGTTGTCAAGATTACGCTTTGACACCGTTCAATACATGTGTGTGTGTAAATGTGTAAATAATTTAGCATTAGTGTGCATGTGGTTTAATTTTAATAATTTAATATATCAATATTGCATATTTAAAAAAAATAGCATTCGCACACGTTCCTCTATATGAACTACAATTGTGCCATATTTCATACTTCACCGTCCGCGCAGTTTTCGTAAAGTGGTACTAAAATTTTTCGTTTCACGTATTAATATATAAATATTGTTACAGTGTCACTCGCCACAGTCACGTTAGGTGTCTCCTCGGCCTGGCCAACACCTGTGCTACCTAAGTTTCACAACAACGAGACTGATGTAGACATCACAGAGGTATGTATTGATTCCGTCTAATCAATTGTCCAATGTGGCCACACAGTGCTTCCAAAGAAAATTTCAAAAATATCAAAAACCGAATAAAATTAAGGAATTTGAAAATTACATGGGCTCTTCGAGCTTTGTCCACGCGGTAGAAGTTATATTTCTTTTAAAACTTTATTTACACAATTACCACTACAAATACAACCATTATCATAAAATAACGTTTCAAATTTGTTTAATTGCTTATATATATTTATGTTTTTTAAATTTTATAACTAAAACATTCACGTTCTCGGAATGCTTCATGGTCAAAATATAGTATCAAGTGGTGAAAAGGGGATATAAAAAATTATAGATTTAGAACTTTCAATAATTAACGTGCCCCTAAAAATGAATTGACCAAAAAGGCTTGGGTATCTAGTAATTGATATCCAATAACACTGACCTTTAAAACACAACAGGTTCTACGTGAAAATCCTTGAAACACGTTTACACATTAAATAAAACTATATTCATGAGGACAAACTTATTTATATTTGTCATTTATTACTGGCAGCCCACACCGCATTACTTCCTGTAACTTACTTGCGTTCAGCCGCTTGCGTAAGAAAAAAACCTTTTTCGAAGATGCTAGTAAAAACAATTTTTATTCTGGCAACACTGCTTTCTCATGTGTGTGCGTTTTCAAGTTTTTGGGCGCCATTATTTAATCCAAGGATACTAAACTACAGAGTTGATGTGCCATTTCATCCAGGCTCGACCAGCGCGCGAATACAAAGGCTCCCCATCGGGGGGGCCCCCGCGGCGCCCCCCCCCCCCCCAACTACCGGTGACGCAGTCAAGGCCGAAAGGCCCAACAGCAGAAACCACAAAAAAAAGGACTTTTTTACCGCGCGATAAAAAAGCGCTCAAATAGAACCCGTCACTTTACCTTATGTTATTATTATTATTCTACTTTTCTTTTAAATTAAACGTATTATATAACGTAACTACTTTCTAGTTTTATGGAGGGCACTGGCTCATGAAACACAGCTTACGCTAGTGCAGGAATCAGGGACTCACTACTTACTTGCATACATATTTTTTTTATCTCTGAATAAACCATCTTTAATCTTTAATCATGGTTTTACAAATTTCATTATTGAATCTTTTGTTCGCTCATCGTCTACGGGTGAATCACGGTCGATTCCCGTAATTTGAAATATTTCGCTGATTGGACTCGTTCCAATGTCGTGTTCCACCAGCACGCCCGCTGAGATAATTTATTTATGGGGGGACTTTTAGCTCGTGTACAGTTCGTTATATGATACTGGATGTTTTGAAATGTATGTATATCTGTGAAGGAGATAAGGCGAAAACGACGGATTTATATATATCGGCCGGATTCACGTTCGAGTTTGCGGCGTGCACGTACGTGTCTTTCTTTATGTCGTTGATAAGCTCTGAATATTTTTACGGTTCCGTATCTAAAATAAAGGGAATTAACATTAAATTCGAAATTTAAAAAACCCCCCATTACTCCATTGGGGTATCCCTATTCAAACACCCAATTTTGTAATACGCAAATCAAACCTTTTCATTTGATACCCCACTTGTGTATACACCATACAGATATGTCACCTTTAATACAAAATAAAACTAAATCGAAATCGCTTCATCCCTTCGGGAGCTATGATACCACAGACAGACACACAGATACACACACACACACACAGACAGATACGTCAAACTTATAGGATCACTTCGTAGCCCGTCTGTTTGTCAACACCCTTTCTCTCAGCAACATGTAATGAGTTACAAAGTTGAAATTAATACAATTTTTGATAGCATACGCAATGATGATGAAGATGATGATGATGAAGCTGT
This sequence comes from Charaxes varanes, assembly GCA_024363005.1. Taxonomy (NCBI): domain Eukaryota; kingdom Metazoa; phylum Arthropoda; class Insecta; order Lepidoptera; family Nymphalidae; genus Charaxes; species Charaxes varanes. The sequence continues at coordinate 41,376 of JANCMC010044050.1, read as the reverse complement.
GTAAAAATCAAGTATCTAAGTACACGCAATCAAAAGATAAGGCCATTTATTTGCAACGCCATACAAAAACTTTATTGAAAAAAAAAAAAAAAAAAAACTATACTAAACAGAATGCATTTTTCCTCGATCATTATATTGTTATATATTTATTGTTTCTCTGTCATAACGAAATTTATGAAAAATGCATTTAGTTTAGGTTTTGTTATTATTAAACTTTAAGTATGGTGCTGCAAATTAAAATGCAAAACGTGTAAATTTAACTGTCGTTTCATATTTAATTATTACTTGAAAGCAAAACAAACTATTTCAAATCCTCCCCCTTTTAATGTTCCGATAAACGTGCCAGAGTGTACGGTTTGTGAGATTGTGTATGTACGTGTAAACTATGTAAAGGTATGTGTAAAATATGTGTATGTAGTGTGTATGTTGTACACATTCCCCTCGTGTTTCTATTTAACAAAACGATTTGCCAGGTGAACGACGGAGTTACATCAAATAGGTTTACAGTCACGTTGCGGTCGGACGGCTCCGGTCCAAAGTCCGTGTTTTCGTTTCAAGATCGTCTTGCCCCCGCGCGGGCGAACCACGCGTCCGTATCGCGACAATTGCCTCCGTGGACTTCGCACCACATTGTCTGAACGGCTACCTACTTATCTAAGCCGGCTGTTTTGTAACAATTACTTTGTTCCTTCTGTTTTTTTTTATGTCATCGTCTGTTACAAAACGATCAAATGAGGCCGTCAGCGCAAAAGTGGCTCAAGCTCGAGACAAACGGTACAAAAATAATGGGTATAATTTGTATAATCACGAATATTACTTTTTTTTCTTTTTAAAAGAATATTAGGAATACTTTTTAGGTATGTCTAATATTCCCTTTTCCCCTCCTACTAAGCTATAATAAAAAGGTGTATAAAACCTTGACTTCACTTTAAAAGGTTATTCAATGATACTCCATAAGATGGGGACTAAATGAAAAAATATTCACCCCCACTTCATACGTTTGGGACCTACCCCTAAAAAGTAAAATTATTATTATTTTATTATGGCAAAAGTCAAATCTATACGCATTACGTAACGGTACCAAATTTTAAGCATTCCTGTTCATAATTGTAAAAGTTTGACGTGGGCGGACAGACGAACGGACGCATAGAGTGAAACTAAGGGTTCCTTGTAAAACTATGGAACCCTAATAAAATCCCATTAAATTTATATTTAACCGCGATTAATACTTAATAAGTTCAATTGTTTTTTTTTTAATCAACGGCAGAAATTAATGAGGCATAGGTCTATAAATCTTCATCATTTATGTGAGGTACGTGAAAAAACCGCTGGCTGCCCATAAAGTCTATTTACAGATGATAACTTTACGTGATAACGCCGAATTCTTAGGTCGATAGTGCCTCTCTATCGCTTGTTTCGCGCGCTCGCTTGCACGCACGGCTCAGACGAAACGTGACGCTTTTTCGTGCGTGCAGCCGGCTTTATAATGGTTGGCACCTACGTTCCGGTCTACCGGACGGATTATTATGCAGATTTGCCGTACAAAATTGATATTCTATTTTGCGCCGGTCGCCTAGGTTCAATTGGCTGCGCCACACACGCTCCGGTCTACCTGGACAGGTATGCCTATACGGGCTGCCCTCTCCGGTAACCATAACGTGATAACGTCTTCACGTTATCACATCAAAAACATTTTGCCGTAGCTCTCAGAAAATCGTGCAGTCCTCAGAAGCATGTAAGTTATTGAACAAAATTTCAAAAACATTTGTGCAATGCAATGAATAATTTGAACAAGTTCTTCATAACAAAACGCAATACGAATGCGAATGAAGAAAACATAATACACCTTTGGATTTAAAATAAATGTTTAAAATATTCATTTTAAATCCAAAGGCGTATGTTTTCTTCACTAAAATTGTTACGTTTTTATGAATCTTTTATGTATAAAAAGTTGAGTCTTCGTTTCTCTGTTAATTGCCGTATTATATTTCGTTTATCATTAAACTCTTATCACTATTTACCTTAAATACTATAAAAATAACACGGACGCATACTAATGTGTATAAGTGTAATAAAATTGAAGTTTATACAATAATTGCTATGATTTAGTAATGTACAGTTTTATATTAATAAAGCTTGGAATGCAAACAGCGTTTCCTGATATGTAACGGAAAATTCCTCTCCTTTCATGTATATTTATTAACAATTTACATTATTTATCGTCATCCATGGTCCTTTCTCTCCCACTCTCGAGTATAGGCTTTAACCGCTTGCCCCACTCTTTACGGTCTAGAGCCAATCTGGACGAGGTTCGACCTTTACATAAATCACGACGAACAGGCCGTAAGTGACTACAGACCACCGTGGACATTTGCACCACGAGAATGCTCGCAGATGCGTTGCCAACTTTCAAACAGGCGTTTAGGCCACCGGGAACTCTCACAAACCGAACGAAACGCGACAAAAATATCATCACTTAACTTTGTTTTATGTTACTAGGGACAAACAAGCAGGTGGTTCACCTAAGGGACTACCGACGCCAATAGATATCTGCATAACCAGGAGTTGCCGATTTTAAATAACGAGTTTAGGCCACCGGCACGCCTCACAAACAGAACGAAACGTGACACCAATACCATCACTTGACATGACAGCATTGCCGCCATTTCACGCCGATCTTATGTAAGATAGAGAGGTACTGGTACCGGGACGCGCCGACCGAATTCGGCTACAAGCATGGCGCTAGCGTGGCGCGCATGGCCTGGAGTCTACCCAGACTCGTATTATCTATATGTATGTATTTATATATTACAAAAATATTTGTGTATAACAGACATTATGTTGCCTTCCTTGGGGTGCTCAGAAATTTGTGGAGCGAATCACAGTTTTATACCTATTATCTTTATTAGAAAGTATTTTAGAAACAATATTTTTAATTATTATTTTATTAGATCTGTTTTGAATGCTTACTACTGTTTCCCGGAACTTATTCCGCGTTGAATTGAAGGAGCCCTCAGGCCTCCTTAAGCTATTTGAACCTATTGAAAAATCCGTTTTTAGCAACTGTCTACTAACTATAAACTATGTCACTGCCAAATTTCTACTTTATATGTCTCTGGGTTATCGAGATTTCGTGTTAGGTGACCTTTCGCTTGTATATATATCGATTTGCAGACATAAATTATATAGATATTGTAGTATCCACTGATACTATCTAAATATTATTAAATATTTCTTATTTTATTATAGTTATAACACTAAATTAGAGTATGCACTCTTCGTACTCACACTGATCAGAATGTACTTAGATAGTTGTTACCAAGTCAACAGTTGTAACACAACTGTGCTGTTTCCCTGCATTCCCTGTATTTATACTCTTATGAACAACTACCCTCATTTATGTATACACTACATATATAGCACTGTTTTTTTTTTTAATTTTAGATATGTGGCATTTGATTCGCTGGGCTTCAAACTTATAACAGGAATATCGTTGAGGAACACACCCGGGGGGATAAATAACAGTGTCCTGAATCACATACCGACAGCGTATCCTGTTCACAATGCGAATACCACCAGACGAGAAGATTCCGATGATGGTCCAGGAAATAGCAGACCTAATGACAACTCTGGTTCCGGGACTGGGTCCGGCTCAACCAGAGATATTATTGTGAATTCTTACCAAAATTTGGTCCAAAGATATGACAATCTGGTCAGGAATTATCAGCGGTTGTTTATGGTCCGGCACAGGCTAACAGTGACCCCACCACCCCCCAGTACGGTACGCAAATAAACTTTTTATAATATAATTCTACCCACCGGTTGTACATCCCGGTCTAGTATCAGGGTCCACTTTAAATGCAGAGTATGTGAATGTGGAGCGAGTTACGATGACCGACTGCCGTCTGACGTCATCCCCGAAACACTCACCATCTCTACAACCTCACGACAAAAACTCACTAACTCGGTGACATTAATCGAAAACCACTGTTTTAAGTGCCTTTCGAAACACGGAGGTGGTCGCATGTTAGGAAACCAGTGTTAGATTTGGTCACCCATCTACCACTAGGTCGCGGTAAGAACTGCTTAACTTAGCGATCGACTCAAATTCCACCCTTGATTAGTTTCCTCTAGATATTTTTACAAAGTGAATATGTTAAAAAATATAATTTAGATTTTATATTATAAAATACAGTGGCTTAGGGAACATTTTAAGTTAATTTGATTATAAGGGCAGGTTAAGGGTTGATAAAATTACCGAAAAGATTGCGATGAGATTGAGAAAAGTTTAAATTGTATTTTTAAATGATTCCGGGAAGTTATTATAGTTTATCAATTTTGTAGTAAGCAGTGTCTGTCTGTGGCATCGTAGATTCTAAACGAGTGGACCGATTTTGATGCGGTTTTCATCATTGCAATGTAAATATTTGCAGACGGACCGTGGCACCGACCCCATGGAGACGGACCCAGCACCCGAGGCCAACAGTTACACGCGCGTCGCTCGCACTTACTCCGCCTCCTTGCTTCGTGATGACGGTAATCACTTTTGAATTGAATCTCTCCTTTAAAGCGAAACCTCCCACGTAAATTGTCGTAACCCCAAATTCCCAAATTGACAGTAGAGCTTTTTTTTAAAATTGGCCTATAATGTCTCACTGCTGGGCAAGGGAATCCCCACTCTCGTACCTCTCTCGATACCTCCCACGTAAATTGTCGTAATCCCAACTTCACAACTTGACATGTTTTTTTTTAATTAGCCTATAATGTCCCACTGCTGGGCAAGAGAATCCCTGGTAGAGCTAAACCAATCCACGCCTTTCCCGCAAACGCGGAAGATCTTCAGTAGAGCATTAAAAACATTTAAATTGAAATAAAAACCTCATTATATAACACATTTGTGTATACACACAATCGTTCTTAAGTGATTATATCTTGGCGTAAGTACGATTCTCGTCTTGCGTCTGGATGTATTATGTATATGTATGTATTTATATATTTCTACAAAAAAATATATTTGTGTATAACAGGCGTCTGTTACCTATTACACAAGCATTAAGTTGTCTTCTCTAGGAACAGACGTTCGTCTTTCATATAGTCCTGTATATATTTATTTTTCATCTATTTAAAATTTTTAGCTTTACAGCTAACATTATAATAGAGAGACAAAAAGCAACTATGACTGTACATTTGTATAAACTTTTAACATCTTCGCAAAAGCGTATTGTATACACACAAAACATACAATGATAAGCAATAACTCAAACATCATTCTCATTTGCGAGACGATTGCCGAAATCTGGTGGTGGTTTCAAGGACGACTGGCCCGGGTTCAGTAGCCACCTTCGACTGTGAACGGACATCATCTGGTACATTGACCCCCTACATTTCCTGTGCGGCTAATATAATTCCGTCTCGATAAGTTCAAATGGCTTAGCCACACACGCTCGCATACTTAGTAAGGCGACCACATTTTGAAGTAACTTTTTTGAATGTTAACAGTCATTAGCTTGATATTTATTTTAAATAGCCTGCAATGTCACACCACTCGGCATAGGCCTTCCCCATCTTTGACTACAATGTACTATCCTGCGTTATTCGAATCCATTCCTTTTGCAAACGCATCCAGGTCGTCACGTCACTTCTTCGTCGGCCTATCTGGATAGCGATATCCCGGTCTAGTACCAGAGTCCGCTTAAATTGCAGACTATGTAGCTATGGGCCGAATTAGGATGGCTGATTACCATCTGACGTCATCCTCGTATCCCCACGACCTCTGCAACTTAACGATTAATATCACAAAGTGAAATTAATCGGGTCCCTCTGTATTACGTGCCTTCCGAAACACGGAGGAGGTCGAATACCAAATATAAACCAGTGCTAGAATGGGTCACCCATCTAACACCTGGTCGCAGCAAGAGTTACTTAACCCAGCGAACGACTTAAATGCTCGGCCTACCTGGATATACTTTATTTAAACAATGTGCTCAAATACTTTGACTTTTTACACGTCTACTGCACTGATTTTAGCACTGTCTTCGGCGGGTGCCACACTACAACTGATTTTGTGTATCTTTATTTCTTCAGCGAAATCCCTCAGGTAGCCAAAGGCGTGAACCAATCAGCACTCAGCTGTCGACTACCGTCATAATTACATTGAAGTGAGCTACTGAAAATCAGCTCTGACGTCATTTTTGACCTCGTACTAAGGCTGAATAGTCATTCTAATAGAATTCTTATAATGTGTATTATGTAATTCATTCATTCAAGTGTTATCTGAAAGTGTAAAGTCGCCTTAATTGAGCGTCTCTAGTATTATTTGAAGTCGGACACTGAGTATGAAGTATTGTAACCTGATGTAGCACGAAATAAATGAAAATAAAATAACAATGAATTTCCGCCTTCAACCACAAATCCGTATTTGACCCATTTGTGAAATAAACCGTGACCTCCTAATTGCAAATAGGGATTTAACACTGCAACGCCAAAGAGATCGTAAAAATCTGCAATACAAATTTGTCGCAGGTAAAACTGCGACTTACAGTTAGTCAATTGTAAATTTAAATTAGACATTCCAGATGCCGTACTCAAATCAGCTTTCACAAACCCCTTGCGACCTATTGTTTATTGTTAACTAATGTAAAGCGTTTCTGTTTCAGGTAAGCGACGAAATTGTCTAGCATATCTTTGACCGCGCGTATAGCAGCATTGGTAAGGATTAGTTTGCCAAGATATGATCGCATGTATTGCGTTCTCGTTAGAGCACAATGCACCAGGCTGCAGTGCACCAGGTGAAGTCAGTCACCCCGTCCTAACGGAGCTCGCCCTATACCCGCCCCTCTATATACTTTTTAAAAATTACAGTAGACAAACGAGCAGGCTGTTCATATAAGCGCCCATGGACATCCGCACTACTCGCAGATGCGTTGCCGGCCTTTGAGAAATGAGTATGCTCTTTTCTTGAAGGTCCTTAAGTCGTATCCGTTCGGAAAAAGCAAAGCTGGCCACTTAACTACGAATTACTTAAACTACGTATTTAAAAGAGGGCCTCATACCCATAAAATGTAGTAGATTTAAATTTAAAGAAATAAAAATATTTGTATTGTATTTTTCAATTTCAAAAGTTATATTCGAACTGACTTATGAATTAATCAAACATATTCCTAGTACAGTAAAATCTAGGAGTTAGAATAACTTGCCCGACTTCAATTACAATGTTAATTATGGTTACAATTACCAATAGACTAACATAAAGCCCTCGCCCAATTATAGCTTCAAATATTTGAACATTTCTTTGATCATTGAGAGTGGCGCGAGCGTGGCACTTTAAGCAGTGTGTTGTTGGTTATTTTTTTTTACTCTGATCCATTTGTGGTAATATGGAAAATTTGCATAATTAATTAAAACAATACACTGATAAATATATTGAATTGCGCTAGATTTTTAGCCCTTTATTTGCACACATTATTACTGATAATATTATTGTGTTATCTCGAACAGTTTCCGTCATATCTTTTATTGGTATAACAAAACATATAGCTTATTGGGATGTTTATCTTATGCTAGCCAAGGACTTGCCAAATGTCAAACGTCACTTGCCGGAAATAAAATTTTAGGTTATGAATGTAGCAGAAAGTATATTGTGCAGACTGTTTTTGAACTACAACCTATTTGGTATTTGGTCAAAAATCTCCCATAGACTCGTTACAACCCTTATTTTTAATCTATTTGATAACACCTTTTTTGTTATTTGTAACTCGCGGGTTTAAGCTTTTACAATTTCGCGCCAATACCCTTGTTTTTGTCCTTTCTTTAAGCATAAGCATACAACAAACAGCCTATGGCTGGAACCATTAATTATTTAATTATAAATTGGAAAGTTTCCGCGAGTTGAAACATTTTATAAATCGTATTTTCAAAATCCATGCACAGCACTGAAATTGTGTGATTTTTAAATCACACAATTTCAACCTTTGCAACCTTTAGGTTTAAAAAATTAAGGAAATGGTTACTGTTATTTTCGGTAAATACTGTATTGATGATATGAACGCCGGCTGCATGATAAAGCATGACTCATTGTCACGTTTCTCCTGAGCCGAGCGTGCAAGCGAGAGCACGGAACAAGCGATAGAGAGTTATTAAGTAAAATTATCGGCGATATACCGACTTTACAGATATCGATTTTTTTAATATACTGACAACCCTATCTAGCAAATACTCGATTACAACATTACCACGATTAAACACCAGCTGTTTTAATGTTTTGCAAACACCAGTGAGGGATCCAATGAAAGTTGCACAATATTTTTAAACTTCAATATTTTACATTATTAAAAAAATATTTGTACTGTTTTATATAAAGATATTATTAAGATCAATAGTACATCGTGGAAATCTATACTAATATATATTAGCTGAAGAAATTGTTTGTTGTTTGTTTGCTTGTACTCGCTAATCTCAGTAACTACTGGTCCAATTACAAAAAAAAATTTCAGTGTTAGATAGCCCATTTATCGAGGATATAAAATTGAATTTATTTTGTTTAACTAATTTCACACGGACGTAGTTGCGGTCACAACTAGTGTTATAAGAAATATCAACGACTCAACAATTAATTAATAGACTAATTAAACAAAATCGACAATTAATTTTATCATATAAACAGTATAGTTAAGTTAATTACATAAGTTTTGTTGTAAAATTTATTTGGAATAAAAACATTTCATTTCATTTCATTTGTTTATAATTGCCTTTGAATAGGTCGTAGCTTAATCGGTGGCTGGCATTTGAGTTGAACGCTAGGTTAAGCAATACTTACCGCGGCCTGATAATAGATAGGTGACCCATACAAGTGATCACTAACACTCACCTTCACTGCCAGTGTTCCCTTCCCTGCCTAGACAAATCTGGTATAATCCCACTGGCGGCAATGCTGTCACGTCAAGTGATGGTGTTGTTGTCGCGTTTCGTTTGGTTTGTGAGACTTCCCGGTGGCCTAAACTCTGGTCGTGCACATGTCCATGGGCGTCAATAGGCACTTCGGTGCCTGCTGCCTGCTCTTTTGCCCCCTTGTAACATAAAAAAAAATATAAATATATATTTATATACAAAAGTTTTACTGCAAAAGTATTTGAGTACCAGTCGGCTATTACGTATAACACAGGTATTAAAATACCTTAGGAACAGACGACCGCGTGTTTATAATTCTATGTATGTCTACGTATATACATATGTATTTTATTTATAGTACTAAAACAATGTGTAAGGTCAGGACTAGGTAATTAGTGATGCCGCTTTAAAGATCCTTTTATTTCTGAGCTACGTAATTACGATGTGCTTTGTTTAAATTGCGTTACACTGGGAAGCTCATAATATATTCATATTCACCCATGTGATAGTGATGAGCTGCCCAGAATAGACTTTTGTTTTTTTAGCCCATCTACTTACAGAGTAATTCGTGAGAACATTTGAGAATTGTCGTAGAATATTACAGTATACAAAAGGTTGAAGAGTTAAAGGGCAACCCGCACGGGTTCGCTAATCTTACATTGTATTGAACACATTTTGTAGAGGAAGTCAAAGCTTAATCAGTAGGCGGCATTTGATACGATCACTAGTTTAAGCAGTTCTTATCGCGGCCAGGTGATAGAAGGATAATCCATTCTAAAAGATTTTCAAATATCCGACCTCCTCCATGTTTCGGAAGGCACTTAAAAGAGACGGTACAGATTAATATTACTGAATGATGTTCGTCGTGAGATTGTAGAGATTGTAAGGGTTTCGAGGATAATGTCAGACGTCAGTTGGAAATCTTAATTCACCCACAGCCACATTATCTGCAATTTAATCGGGACCTGGTAGGAGGCCGGAATAACGCCAGGTAGAAGATTAAATACTTATTTTGCTAAGCAATGAAAGACAGAAAGAAAGACATTTATTCACATATAGTCCAAACACCTTAACATGGCTTAGTACAAATCACAAACAAATAATGAACTCGGAAAACTGTTTATGTGCTATAATAGTCCTTCAAAAACTCAAGCTCCTTATTACTTATTCCGAGAAGATTTACAGATACATCCCATACTTTACGTGCCAGCTCAGCATCATATGCAAGTGTCGTCGCCCTGGACAACTTGCAGTTCCAAAACATTTCCCCACTAACCATTCCAGCTTTATCGTCCAACGATACGTGCATCGCTGTTTGAGCACCCTCCCAGGGGCTCTTTGAAAACGTTCTCGCTAAGAATGTACAGATATTGCCCAAAAAAATTCCACCACTTTTATAAATCGTAGTCCCGACTACGCCTGGGTCCGCATCGTTGACGACGACGTTACGCCCTTTTAATATTTTCGACAGGTGCCGAGTAAATAGTAAGAAACATACCTTGGCGTTTGCATAGGTTACAGTAGGATACAAATACTTTACGTCATTCAATCTCTCAAAATCGACCTTGCCCAAGTACTGAGCAAGCGACGTCACATTAACAATTCGAGCTGGTTCTACATCTTTGCCAGTTTTCAACAAAAGGGGCAGTAGTAACAATGTTAATAAGCAATGTCCAAAATAGTTCACTTGCATTATGAAGCTCATTCCATCCTCCGTAATAAAGTCGTTAGTGGGTCCAATGCCTGCATTATTGACAAGTATATCTAATCTTACTTCCACATCCAAAACTTCACTTGCAAACTGTCTTATAGATGGTAAAGATGATAGATCTAGTAATTTGAATATAACATCCTCATTGCCTGTTTCTTCAACTATAGATTTCTTAGCAGTTTCGCCTTCTTCTTCAAAGGGACAAGCAATTATAGCTCGCCCTCCTCTATTGGCAAACTCTTTTGCAATCTCCAGTCCCATACCAGCCGTGCCTCCTGTCACGATGGCAGTTTTTCCATCGAGTCTTTTCCGCGATCTACATGTTGCTGGCATCGCATCACGCAAATTTCGACATTCAATTAGTCTTCAGCCGAAAACGACGCAAGGAATTCCTCAAAGTAGACATTACAGATCTAAAATGTAAACTGTGTTTCATGCACATAGATTCGTTGGACGATCTGCTATCGCATCTGAAGAACGACCACAAACAGCCTATTAATCTAGACGTACAGCCGGGTGTGCTACCGTTCAAATTGAACGATGGATCTAATTGGAAATGTGCAATTTGCAAAATACAGTTCTCCGATTTTATATCCTTGAAGAGGCATACCGCGGAACACTATCAGAATTACGTGTGCGATACGTGTGGTGAAGGATTTATAACGGAGGTGGCTCTGAGGGCACACGCCAAAATTCCACACGGCAATAAGTATAACTGCAGCAGATGTGTTGCAACATTCTCGACTTTGGAAGAACGGAATCTCCACATTAAAACGCAGCACACCTCATTGCCTTATATGTGCATTTACTGCAAGGAGAAGCCGAGGTTTGCTACTTGGGAGTTGAGGAAGCGCCATCTCATGGAGATGCACAACTACAAGCCCGGAGCGGAGATGTACGAATGCACAACTTGCCATATGATGTTTAAGACGCGTTCCCAAAAGTATCATCACAATGTGAAAGTGCATCGCAATAAAAAGGAGACTGATTTCGGATTTTCATGCGGCCATTGTGCTCGAGGTTTTGCGACAAAGATCTCCCTTGACAAGCACATTGCGAAAAAACATTTTCACGTTTGATATTATGCCTTCAGTTTGAATTTGCGCTGTGACTTTAAATGTTATTTTCTATTAATTTATCGTGTGTGATATCTACATGTTGTAAAAACGTTCAAGTTGTGTAGGCGTCATTACAAATTTTACCACTATTCTTCAATCGTTGCCGTCATTACGTACTTATTTGCCTAAGTTATAAGACTGTATGATTACTTTTGTAAGAGCACTATTTTTTGTGTGTGGCATAGGCCATGTTATTTTTTTTTATTTATTGTGGATTTATAGAAAACTCCAGGAGAGTAGGCTGCGGTGGTACGGTCATGGCTCAGAAGAAGGCCACTTGACTATGTAGGCAACTTAGCACCACAACTTTCCATCTCTGGGCGAAGACCTAGAGGCAGACCCAAAACAATGTGGAAAGATGTAATGCTGAAAGACATGAGGTTATGCCAAATATCAGAAAATGACTTTCAAGATAGAGCCAAATGGAGAGCAAGAATCAGGAAGCGTGACCCCACCACCATGTGGGATATATAGCAAAAAAAAAACAGACAAAGAGAGATTGATAGTTTAATTGAATTGAATTTCATACGTTTTTTTCCTTCCGATTACTTTCTCTGCGTAGCTGTTTTTATTACTGACTATCGTCATTCCTTATGTAGATTGGTATCTTTCTGAGAACAGTGTCGTTTAGCAGTGTCTAATTCTTAAGAATTAATAGGTGACTTTTCAAGGCTCAACAAATGCTCAGGTACTATATAAGATCTGTGTTAACAAGGAATAGCGTACCCTCCTAAATGTATATTATCCTAATTGAATCTTGTAATAGCATCAGTTTTTAGATCAGATTATTATATACAATAAAAGTCGCTAGTTCGAATTTGTACATAGAGGGTAGGTCGTATATTAAATTAGGTTTTTGAAAGTTTTGTTAACTCTACGTAACAAAGTATAGACTAAGTAACAATTTGCAATGAATATTATTTTACGAAACACTCGTGGTGTAGAATGTCCTAAATAATTATGAATTTGTTGTGATTTCGTATTTCTTTTTTTTTTAATTAACAATGTCGAACTATTTCACGACACGACATCTGAAATAACATGTATTATTTACCTCTATATTCATAAATGCTATGCAATGTATTTGGGTATTTATAAAGAGATCAATAGTCATCCATGCTCTTGTGAGGGATCTTTACTTAGTATTTAATTTATAAATATATTTAAATTATCTAAGATATTGAGTTTAATTTATAATAGACCAGTTGTAACCCAGGTATCTCCCACGTAAATTGTTGCAACCCCAAATTCCCAACTTCACAATAGAGCATTACAAACATGTAAATTGAAATGGAAACCTCATTATATAACACACTAGTGTATACAATTATATATTTAATAAAGACGATAACCTAAGTGTATACAATAATATACTAAAAAGTAACAGTTATATTACAATTTACTTATTTGTAACGCTCTACTGTAAAGCTGGGCATTTGGGGTTACAATAACTCACGTGGGACCTCCCACGCTCATCCATCGCTATATTGAACGAGTTGTGCACCTCTTCACAGACGGACTTTTCTAGACGAATGTATCATCGGAAAAGCCACTTAATATCTAACACATAGTGTTTTTTTGCACTAGTACCCTCTGTTAAAAAAGATCAAAATACTAAAAAATAACCAAGAGCGTGTCAAGACACGCATAGAAGGGTTCCGTATCTGATACGCAATAAAGATATTTGTTAAATAACATCAGAAGTTGTTGTTCTATTTCGCTTATAATTTTTTATTAATGAGTTTTTAGCACGTCCTATGAACATAGAAAATTTTAAGTCTCTACACCTAATAGCTTGGTAATCCTAGGGGGTGGGAACACCTATTATTTTTGTCGCTGCTCGCAAATGAACCCCTTAATCTAGGGACATTTGCGAACGGGACTCGCAAGCTCTGCTAGAATATCGACTAGAAACCAGCGTGGCCGTCGTCATCCACTGGATAGGGCACTAGAGGCGCGCTAGCAGATACTTCTCTAAAATGGGGGTGGGAACACCTAGCGGACGGACAGATAGACAGACTGACTCAGTAAAACTATAACGGTTCCTCATTCGGACCCCTAAAAAGCGCCCCAAAAATAACCTTCACAATCCGGACTACAAAATAACTTGTGACAATGACTCACAAGTAAGGAATCTTGTACAGATTTCAACCTGTCTCAGACAGATGGTCCCAGCTTCGTGATGTGGCATCGATACTAAACCGACCCAGAATTTATGCCAGTCCACTCTGTGTTATATATCACATTATTGAGGATATTTTGACGTGTCAAACGGAAACTATAAAGCAATATAAAATTAGTATAATATTACTCCTACACTCATTTTGACAAAGAACCGCTTTAGTTATAATAACGTTATATAATTGTGAGTTTTTAAAAAGGCTTGTATTTACTATATTTATTTATACTTACTAGCGGATCCTACAGACGTCCTGTCCGCTCGTTGGGTTACTGATATACTTCATTCTATTATCCTGTAATATTATTGCTAGTCCGGTTCCGTTAATTTTGGAATACATTTTGGAAACACATTTTTAATTAATATAGATACCTTAGACTGAAGCATCTTTTTTAAACGATATTTATTTATTATTATTATTTCTTGATGAATGGCATTGAACTTGATGAACGTTCATTTTTTTACATCCTCTTTGATGTTATGTCAAAGACCATAAGGTAACATTAAAAAAGTTTAAATTGTTTAAAGCGCTAACTAAAATCACATTATAAATAATTTAATACGGTGGTTAAGTATTTTTAAAATTTCTATTTTTCAGCGTAATTTTTAGAGGTTCTTAAAATTACGATTATCTGACAATAACAAACAGAACAAAAAAAGATTTAACATAATCGCTCCAGCCGTTCACGCGTGATGCCGTGACTAAGGGAAATTGGGGATTCATTTATAAATATAAATACATTACTTTTGTATTAGCTGTAAGTTTCCTTAATAAATAAAATACAATAAAATAATGTCATACAGAAGGTAAATCACGGTTTCTCTATTTAGACCACAGCGCACTCATAGAGGGTCATTCTCATGCTTATCTTGTTGGTGCTTTGAAGGTCGATAGGATACTTCTTCTGTATCTACTTGCGTAAAGTAGTAACGACTGTAAGTAGAGACTAGAAAACTTAGATCTCAGACTCAAATCCTGACGGACAATTTCTGGGGACAAGTTTCTGGGAACAAGTCCTGGGGACAAGTTTCTGGGAACAAGTGTATACACTACAGTGACTACTGACACCCATGGACATATGTACCGCCAGGAGGCTCGCAGATGCCTTGCCGACCTTTATAGGGAGGGTATGGGCCAAATACATTTCTCACAAACGGAACGAACCGCGACAACAATACCATCACTTGACGTGACAGCATTGCCGACACTGTAGCCGATCTGCATAATGATTATACGTGTTAATTGTAAATAAAAACAGAAAAATTAAAGCTTGTGAAGCATACCTACTCATACGCCTATATATTTACACAGAAACACACACACACACTCACACACAAAGATAACACTCCGCTTATTGTAAACAACTTAGACATTTGTTAGAATAGATATTTATAAAATTCAGTATACATACTGCATGAATACAGGTTAACGCTTTCATATGCTAGTAGAAAAGGACCTCACTTACCTGTAACAGAAAAAAAAAATTGTGATATACGGCTAAACCGTGTGTGCGTGTGATTTATTTTATTCCACTTATTTCCGTGAAGTCTTAAATTAAGACAGAAAGGAAAAATCAAAAGATTATTTAGAAATACAGAAATTATCACATTTGATTCGCTACTTCGGACGTTCGACTATACCTTGAAAAATGTCTGAAGCCGACGAGCCCTGTAAAATTAGTTTTCCTAAATTATTCGGCCAGTGTCACATTTTGTCGAAAAACATCAAGGAGATTGGTTTCCTGGGTAATGGTAGACGAGCCACAATTCGCGCAAGACAGCGTCTGCCGGGTCCGCTATTCATTTATCATTTATACCTTCTAAATACTAACCATAGAGGTTATGTTAAATTGCAACAATACTCCAGCGGAGTCGGAGATAACCTAGGACCATACGATATTTAATCCACTGAGCTATAGTGACTATTGCAATATACATAGAATTTTTTTACACTAATTATAAATATGTACAGGACTATTTCAAGCACGGACGTCTGTTCCTAAGGTAGACAACTTAATGCCTGTGCTATAGGTAACAGACGCCCGTTATACACATATTTTTTTTTTGTAAAAATATATAAATACATACATACAGATAATGCAACCAGACTCGAGGCGGGAATCGAAAACACGGCCCCTGGAGCGGAAGGCAGGGTCAGTGCCCACTACGCCAACGGGCCAGTCAAGTCAGGTATGATCTTAAGTTCTTGCGATATCAAAGATTATGTGGAATAAAAAAGGAATAGAACCGCTTGACATCTGTAATATAGTCTGCGCATAGTCTGTACTGCGATACTCAAGTAAAAAGAGTCCGCAACAAAGAAACGTCTTTCTCAAGTTGACAACGTACGCGGTCGCAAACTTACATATACGCGTTTCCATTCCACTCGAATAAAAAATAATAACGAAAAACAAAAAGTGATAACTTCAGAGATTTGACATTTCCGATTTATCGAAGAATTGAAGTATTTATTGATAACAACAATGAAAACAGAAATTAAAAAATCAAAAGTCAAAACACTGTACCTTAGGATCACACGTCCGTGTGTCCTATAGTCCTGTATATATTTATTTTAAACAAAATAAAATTCGAATTCCCGATTGTCCAGCAACTGTACAAAACACTGTCTATCAGTTTATTTATCCGCTGTAATATTAGAACCACTTGTGTGATTTTGATGAAATTGTTTTTCATGAAAAACTAAACCACTTTGCTTCATTTCATTCGCGGATTAAAGCAAACTAGTTTAGTTTCTCATGCATGTCATGGATTTCCGTAAAGTAACGCCTGATTCTATCAACAAGATTGTTTTTACTAAGTTTGTAAACTAGTATTCGCTTTTAACCTTCAGACCAGACAATCTCTCTATTTTGTTTAATCATCAAGAACAATATAAATGTTTATATAGTAGGTAGTAAATTAGATATATAAAGATGCAGATCCAGTATCTCTCTGGGCTCTAAAGGACCTTCAGCTGATAGGAATAGCTGTAACACTAATTGTTGACGTGATGATCCCCGACTGTATGCACGAAAATTGTCACGTTCCCATAGCTTAATAAATTCTTTGATGCTTTAGGTATCCAGTGGTTTAATTGAATTTTGGATAGCAATGGATATGGATATGAGGCTGTATTACTTGTATTACTTGTGTTTCCCCCGATTTTGTACTCTCTGGAAGCAATCTTAAAGACGTATTCACGCTAAGGAAAAAGCATCTTTAAGCATTGCATGAGAAAAAAGGTGATTTAAGTGATATATTAGAAATCCAAGTTCCTTTCTTGTTACCACTAAGGAAAGGTCATTAGTATTGCTTACTAGAACTGTTGGGATACTCTAAAAAAGTAAGTTTGGTCACAAATTGGATAACGTTTCGTGTGCCAAGTTTCACCCACCTATGCCGAGCACGTTTTTCTTCCCACAAACATTTCCACGCGTGTGGAAAACTAACGATTTTAACATTCCAATGGATGCGTCCCTTATTTTATATATATAAGACTAGCCGACCCGACAGACGTTGTGCTGCATGATTTAAGAATGTAAATTTTCCAGGCCCCCACATGAATGCATTTACAAAAATTCATTCAAGTCGATCCAGCCGTTATTTTAGTATTTTTAGCCGTTATTTGCAGTATAGATAAATAACCTAGATACAAACTGCAGCGAGTCTAAATCATCCAGGGCGCCACCCAAACGCATAAAAAAGAATTCATTCAATCGGTCCAGCTGTTTAGGAGGAGTACAGTCACATACACACAATATAATTATATATATAAAGATATAATTAGAGGCAGCGCCATATTTGTAGCCGAATTGGGCCAGCATGTCCGGGTACCAGTACCTTTTTCTTACATAAGATCGGCGTGACGTGGCGGCAATGCTGTCAGGTATTGTTGTCGCGTTTCGTTCGGTTTGTGAGACTTCCCGGTAGCCTAAACTCATCATTAAGGCCGGCAACGCATCTGCTTGCCCTCCTGGTCGTGCAGATGTCCTCGGGCGTCAATGGGCACTTAGCTGCCTGCTGCCTACTCGTTTGCCCCTTGTAATATATGCATATTTCAAAAAAGATTTCTTTTAGAAAATATCTATAGGAATGAGAAAGGATCGACTACGACAACGGGGCGAGGGGACGAGGTCGTCGTTTCATTTTATTATAATAACTATGTATTTAAATAAAATACAACCATTTTAACGTCTGTATAGGTAAAATTTTAAGAAAAATTTAAATTTTATAAAATATATACGTTTTTATATACATGAGGTATTTCTTTAATGCCTATTAATAATTTAATGCAACTAATTATTATTTTATACATAATGTGGGGATGAGGAAATATATGGAAATATTTGGATAGTTCTAAAATTATGAAATTAATTTCTGTCACTATCAGGCAATAAGCTCCGGCTTAATATTTCATTATAAAATTCAAAATTGCAAATATTACCTCATTTATATTTAGAGTGGAAATCAATTGATTCAAAGGCAATTAGATTACTATTCAAACCATAAGCTACATCAAAACATTTACTTATATAAGAATTTTTTGAAATGTTTATTATGTTTATGAAGTTGACGTACAATTTATGAATTACTAGCGGACCCGCTAGACGCTGTCCTGACCGAACGGTGGGTTACTTACTATTTACTACATTCTACTAACCTGTAATATGGACAATATTACAGGTTAGTAGAATTTCCGTTCCTGTTTCCTTTCCCTTTCCCGTTCCCGTTCCATAATGGTTCACTATTTTGGTGTTAATGGCTTAAACATGAAAGATAGATAGATGCCGTCGCGAGTTTTTTGGTGGAACTATTTAAGATAAATATTTCCTTCATACGGTATATACATGTAACTCTGACGGTTTTTACGGCGCACGGCAGAATAGGTCACAGATGGCAGATTTTTCTCCCACTTACTTGACATTTTTCGTTATATTTTGGACATTTTACACACTATCTTTATAATTTATAGCCTATGTGTTATTCTGATGTATGAACTATACTATTGTAAAGTTCTATTAAAATCCATTCTGTAGTTTTTCAGTAAAAGAGCGACAGATGTTGACCGATTCTCAACCCTAGCCAATATGCACGCAAAATTTCATGAAAATCGGTCGAGCCGTTTCGGAGGTGTTTAGCAACGCACCCCGTGACACGAGAATTTTATATATTGTATAACTTGACGCCGTCTCTAAGACTACAAACACAAGCCTACAGTTTATTGTAACGATTATTGTAAATTGCGTGTTACAATGTTGATTTAATCTATAGGTTTGGTTTCTATGGGTAATTTATGAACCAATATTAAGCAAAATGTTCCTTAATAATAATAAAGGAAATTACATTCGGCTAATTAGTTCGAACAAACAAAATTCTATCTTCATTTTCGTACGAAAGCCGTACTGAATTTACAAAGTCAATATGGATATAATTTTAATACTCTCACGGGATACTAGCTTATATCCGTGGCATTACCCAGGTTTATGGCAAAAATACCAAGTTAGGCAAATTTTGAGAGCGTTTTCCCTTTACAGTGTTACATAGTCCATTTATCGAGGCTATACATATGTCATCACGCGAAAATTGAATCTGTTTTTTACCTAATTTTACGCGGACGAATTCGCGGGCACAGCTAGTATTATATATTGTACAAAGCACATTACAGAGTTACATATCATACATTTTATTATTTACAAATTAGTACTGCTAAACTTTGATGACACTTAAAAAGATTTAGTTCCGACAATTTTCACTTGGTATATTACGAAAATAAATTAGAGGTGGTGTTCATAAATAATATGTACGAGAACTACCATTTTCTTGCTATATTTAATTATTATTAAAAATATACGAATAAAAATACAAGTCGCTGAATAACAAGGAACAAGGGTACAAAGATACTTGAACAATCTGAAATTGGTCCCGATTTTTTCCATTGAAAAAAAATCCTAAAAAAGTTTTCATTGCTATTCATTTATATGTATAATTAAATTCCATGTGTATGATTTATTCAGTAAACAATTCAATTCAATTTTTTGACTGCCTAATAGCTATATCGATGACAGAACAGCAAAAATGGCCGCCATCCTAAGTAAATACGCGAAAGGGTTCCAAAGTTTAAAATCTACTATTGAATTTAATAATATCATAAATCCAGTAAACATTTTTACATTTCATATAAATCATTGTCTGATAATTCAGTTTTTGGTAATAATAAAACTTTAAATCGTATTGAGTTTATTAAATTGAACGACTTCTATTTAATTTAATAAAGTCACATCTCCGTCACAATACATTGTACATAAATGACTGGGAATTCTAATTCGTTAATGTCAGATACCTTAAAAATTCTTTGTGACCTAGAAGGTGACTAGTTAGTAAAAATATTTTTTTGACTTTTTCTCTATCTTTATAACTTATTTTTTGATTACGTTTAATATTCTTCCTTGCGTTATGACTGTAGCTGTAGGGTCAGTTACGACGACTGTCTTTTGTCTCACATAATCCTTAATAAAACTTTTAATCGAGAAGATGGAGTGAGGTTGTCACCTACGTGGGACGTAAATCTTATTCGGGTGTTAAAAATATCGGTGGTACGGCGCTTAACATCTACATATAAAAATGAATCGCAAAATGTGTTGGTAAGCGCATAACTCAACAACGCCTGGACTAATTTTTCAAATGTTCGTTGAAGTCCAAGGATAGTTTTTACGACGAGAAAAAATCAATAAATTGCCGGGAAAACCCTAAAAACATCCCTTTTCTTTTTCCCATACAAACGTTTTATCTAAAATGTAGAGTCAATTTGAACTTATACGGGAACGGGAACAGGAACGGGAACGGAAACGGGAACGGGAACAGGAATGATATAGGATAATAGAAGTAAATAAAAAGAGGCAGAACATAGTCTGCCGGGTCCGCTAGTTGATAATAAATTTAGAGTGCCAGTTGGTGAACAAAATTCGAACCAAAGTCGAAGTTGGCACCGTCGCGGTACTCCAATCTCCCCGTGACAAAGGCAGTTGTAACTCTGTCAAAACGTCGGGGAAATTATAAAGAAAGTACGATCGCGATATGACCAGAGTCTTAAACCATTATTGTGAAAATAATCGCGCAAGTTTAAATGTGTTAATTTTATGATGTCTGCTATTTAAACGACAAGAAGTCCTTACTTTTTACCTTACTCAACTTACCTTACCTTAGCCAATTAATAACTTAAAATCATACCTTTAGTCTTTGCTCCAGTGCTATCCCTTACAACTATTTCTTGACCATCCTCTCGTTTCCACATGACCCGTGGTGGAGGGATGCCACGTGCTCGACAGGACACCCGAGCAGTTCCCCCTTCAGGTACCATTGTGTCTCCTGAAGTCTCTTCTGTGATAAAGTCTGGTGGTATAACCACTTCCAGATACCCCATCTAAACAATAAAATACACTTACGTTATCTTTGTTTTTTTAAGCACAGATGGAAAGTCCAAGTAAGGGACCCAGGGGGACCTCAGCCAGATTTCTATGCTACGCAATAACCTCATGTGATTGCGTGGCATAGAAGCTGGCTCAGGATCGACGGAAGTGGAAACTTTTAGTCTACGAGGCCAAGTTTTGGCATAAGCAAGTCCGTTGCTAAGGGGGCAGCTGTCTCTCTTAGAAATTCAAAAAATGTAACCAAATCCAAAGAAATCAAAGTCCTAGAGTCTGCTCATGTGACAAGTTGAACTGAAAGGAAATCTCACAGATAAAAACTGCAATAAATTTAAGTACTTGTTCTATTCCCAGTATTTCGTTCACGCTGTACTCTAAGCTGTATTAAAAATTCACACTTTTCCATGCTTTATTTTTGGCCACAACATTAATATACTGAATTGTTAAAATAAAATCACACGCACACCAATGCCAAACGATTTACACTACTTTATACACACATGTTTAATATGATTAAAGCGTAATCGTGACGATGCTTTATATTAATTCTCAAATAGAATAATATATGCCGTTTTACTAAGCATGTGATACACAATAAGGTTTGTGGGCGAATTTCGATCAGGCGGCGATCTGTAGTTCTTATAAATATGGCGCCTGAAGAATCCCGCCATAACTGATACAAGCTTGGAGATAGGACGAGTTTTGGCTAAGTGTTCGCAAGAAAAAAAAAAAGAATATAAAGCAAGTGATTGGAGTATTAAAGTCGTAAATTTCATATAACTAGAGGTTCATGTAACGAATCGCCGGCTGATAGAAATTCCGCCATAAATCTTTAGATTTGTGTGTTTTATGCTTATTTAAAGCTATATAAAAAACAATTAATTCTTTGTACAACGATATTGTGAAATTTTGACTATTACTGCGATTGTCATAACTACACTTTGACACAATCTTATAGTAAAATGCATACATGTGTGTGTAAATCGTTTGGCATTGGTGTGCGTGAGGTTTTATTTTGATACATTAATGTATTAATAATGCATTTTTTATAAAAATAGAAGCATTTGCACACCATTCTTTATGTAAAGTATAATTGTACCAAATTTCACACTCCTCCTTCCGTGCAATTTTCGTAAAATGGTGCCGAAAGTTTTTGCATCACGTATTAATATGTTGATTGTTCATATAACAAATGTTCGAAGAACGCAATCTTAAAACTAAAATCTTAACTATTTGCCTTTATAACTTAACGTAAAGTATGTAAGAACCCTATGAAATACCAAAGTATTCTAATAAATATGGCGCTTGAAGAATCCCGCCATAGTTGATAAATGCCCAGAGATCGGACAAGTCTTCGATAAACAGTGTCCGGACGGATTGATTTACGGTCGGCCGTTCAGAAAATGAATTACTCCGTACAGCCTTTCGGTTCAATAATCACATTTTAAATTAATTGAAACCTTTTCAGCTCCGAACGCGATATATCGAAGCTGAGCGTCGAACGTTAAATAGTCAGAAGAGGCAATTTGCTTTCTGCCTGCCTGCTTGTGAATTGTAACTCTATTATTGATACGCTCAAGTCGAATTCATCAGTTTTTCAAGTGATATCGCCCTCGCAAGGGCTTTTCAACGAGTTAATGCTGCTTAATTGCTCAACTTCACATCTTTTCGGAGTCTGACTTCAGCACATCAGTAGGTGTCTACTAAATCGTATGAGAGTACTATTTATTTTTTGCTTTTTAGGTCCTCACCTTTTTATTTTTGAAGGCGGTTTCCTTTTTATTTAAAAAATATTTATATATCAATATTATTTACACATTTAGTGATAAATTTTACGAATTAAAAGTTAAGTTTACAAGGGTCTCGACGCGCCTTGCACTGAGATGAGCCCGCAACAAACTTAGTGGGGTATTTTTTTTGTTATCACATGACGAAGGATACATATGCATGGATTACACATATATAAACCATTCATAAACCTTCCTTTTGAACAACTCAGTTAATTGATGGAAACTGCATTAAAATCTTAAAAATAAAAAAAATTTAAGCGTGTAAGAACGGAAAGGGACATTGTTTTATAAAAATTAGAGAAAAAGTAAAGAATGACTGGCCCTTTGTCACAGTGGGCAGTGATTCTGTCTTCCGTTCCGGGGGCCGTGGGTTTGATTCCCGCCTTGAGTCTTGGTGTATTATCTATATGTATATATTTCTACAAAAAAATATTTGCGTGTAATAGGCGTCTGTTACCTAAACAGACGTTAAGTTGTCTACCTTAAGAACAGACGTCCGTGTGTCATATACTCCTGTATATATTAATTTTAAAAAAAAGATAAGAAGGGGCAAACTTACTTGGCTTTTCATGGGGTCAGTGTTTATTTGGCACATGTACTGTCCCCGATCCTCTTCTTGCACGTTCTTTATGTGAAGGTACCAGGTGGAGTGATCAGCATGAGACACAGAGACCCGGTGGTTATGCGTGATGACGTGCTCGTGGATCGCCTGTATCGCCTTTGTGTCTGCCTTCACCCAGCCCACCTGAACAAAGCGTTGATTTATATCCCATCTCCCGCAAAGAGGCCTATAAATCTCGTAATTTTCCAACAATACCCGTCATTTTGTCCCTTTAATAAAACTCCTGAAAGATTGTTGCCCAAAACGTTTTATGAGAAATCTTCTAAATTATTTACCCTAGGTTTATAATATGTCTTAAAATAATATATTGTAAAATTGTTAGTATAGCTTATTCCCGGGATAATAATATGCTTAATGAACTTTCAATTCAAAGGAATAATCTATATACATACATACATACATAAGAGAAAGTCGTGTTAGTTACTCTATTAATAAATTAAGAACGGCAAATTGAAAAAATATCAGACAAAAGAACGGGAACGGGAACGGAAATGAGATCGGGAACGCGAAAGGAAACGGGAACGGGAGTGGGTATAATATGTATGCGGGATGTAGTAAATAGTAAGTAACCCAACGTTCAGGCAGGACAACTTCTGTCGGGTCCGCTAGTCTATACTAATATATAAAGCTGAAAAGTTGGTTAGTTTACTTGAACGCGCTAAACTCTGGAACTACTGGTCCGATTTTAAAAATTCTTTTAATATTAGAAGACTCATTTATCGAGGAAGGCTATATATAATCAAGGTAAAATTTTTCACATAATTTTACGCGGAGAAGTCGCCGGTAACAACAATTTATTTATAAAACCTTATGAACTTCGATAGCTTGTCAATTTCATAATTCAAATTTGTATCGAGATAAAAGAAACTGACATGTCGCTTTAAAAAATCCAATAATAATGAAAAACAAGGCTTTATTTATTAAGTTTGTTGGTATATTTATTTTGTACGACAAACATATTGCTACGTAACTATACTGGTTTGATAAAATTGTAAATATGCGACTCTAGGTAGCACAATATGTTTAAAAAATATATTTTCAATTTCAGAACAGTTGTAAAATATTTTAAAGGAAAAAAATGAGGTCTTCCGTAGTTTATTGTAGCTAATAAAACCATAGTTAAAAATATATTGTAAAAAGCCCTCAACATATTTCGTGAATGTATTTAACCAGGCCTCATATAAAAATGCACACCATATACGTATATTTTGTAATAAATTCAATTTGTAAAAACCGTATTTGCGATCGCCATATTCCTTTCATAGAAAGTATAAACCAGAAAGCTTTTCGTTGTAAACATATTTTATTAATGCAGCCATTTAAAATATAAGAGGTGTCATAACATTATGATGGCGTAATGAAACTGTATTTGGGGTTCCATTAATAAAACGTATGATGTACATATATTTCTCCATATAGCTAAATCACGTTTTGTCATTGTCCTCTACATGTAAAACGTGAGATTTGCAACGAAGTTCCTGCTTCACAACTACTATGAGGAAACCTAATAAGACTTCAGATGACTGATAGAATCAGGCGTTACTTTGCGGAAATCCATGACATGCATGAAAAACTAAACTACTTTGCTTTAATCCGCGCGAGTCTACAGAAAACAGTCTGAGACTAGCTAGCAGACTAGCTAGCAGAGGCTAGCTGGCAGAGACTAACTGGCAGAGACTAGCCGGCAGAGACTAACCGGTAGAGACTAGCTGGCAGATACTAGCCGGCAGAAACTAGCCCGTAGAGACTAGCTGGCTGAGACTACCTGGCAGGGACTAGCCGACAGAGACTAACTGGCAGTTAGTAGCCGGCAGAGACTAGCCGACAGAGACTAGCCGGCAGAAACTAACTTGCAGATATTAGCTGGCAGAGAGTAGCTGGTAGAGACTAGCTGCCAGAGACTAAACTGGTAGAAAAAAAAAAATATTTAAAAAGATAAAAAAAAGTCTCTGACGCTAATGTTAGGAGGATTGAAAAAAAAAAAAAACAACTGGTAGAAACTAAACTGGCTGAGACTAGACTGGCTGGTTGTGCAGGGCGACAGGAACCTTCGTAAACTAATCTTTAAAGACGATTATTTTAACACTAACTAGCGTGTTTCCCGCGACTTTTCGTCCGCGTAAAATTGCCAAAGCCATTAGACCTCAATTAATAATAATCTGTACAGCCAATTGAAAGATCCTTTCTTAGCGGATGTCTACTTAATATAAATTACCTCCTTGCTAAATTTCAATACACAATACTAGCTGTCTCCCGAGGCTTCCTCCGCTTAAAATTATACTTGCCCTTTAACCTCCTTATTCTGACCATATTCAAAAAATCGTCTTAGTGGAGGTGTACTAATTATAAATAATAATCCTTGCCAAATTTGAGCTGTGTACGTCACGCGGTTTTCGAGATTTCTCGTTAGGTGACCTGTCGTTTTTATACATATAGATCATGTAATGTAATGTAATGATCACAAAGAAAAGTATGGTATTTGATATTTCAAAACCGCTTTATAAAAGCCAAATATGAATATAGAGATTCAGACTTGGATTCAGATAGATACCAAATTCAATTTTATTTAATTCAGTTCAGATATTGATCTATCCGTTAACAAGTAACATATAGTATATTAAAATCGTTGTATGGCTCTCCGGCGCGCAATTCGAAGAAATTTTAATCCGAAACAAGGGACTCGTATAAGGACACTGACCGGCAAAATATTTTCTGCGAAAGGCCCAAGTCGCTTCGTAGAAGTATATGAAGTATAAAATGTGAACTCCTTTCAGAAATGGCGAGTAAAGTGCCAAGCGATTAAGGCAAGTGGCGAGTAATGTTACTCCACGAGCAAAAGTACGAAGTGTTTTTATTTGTTTCAGTACGAATGCTTGCAAATATCACTTATGCCGGAGCCAGACATAGCTTCATCTGAATTATAATATTGTATGCCGGGTACTTTGTGTGTGCGAAGTTTTGTAGTACTTTGTAGTCTTCAAGCGCGAAAATTTACAAACACTTTCAGCTATGTCTCGCTCCGGCCTTATACGTGCACTTACTAACCCAATGTCTTCAACTCAACTGAACTCTGGATACCTTACTTATCAACAGGTTAAAGAAATAGGTTTTAACAATTCAAATAGGTTTTGTTTTTAATACCTGGAAAATGCGTTTATGCTCCCCAGTCGACAGTAAAGCCGTTACTCAAGTACAGTCTCCACTGGGTGTGTTGGGCAAAAAGGTAAGTTTTACTATTAATATATTAATAATTACTGATCCCAAGTCCTTGACGGAGGGCAAGGCAAGTCAGGGTTATATAGTTTATTACACTTGCTCCGTATTAAATTTTGGTGGAAACTTATTTGTCATGGCTTAATCTTAAATTTAGTTTTTTATGTACTGTATAAACTGCTGTGTGTTTCCGTAATAAAATAAAATAAAGCAGTAAGGTCTTTTTCTTCCTAGCGTTATCCCGGTTACGTACCAGGGTCCGCTTAGATTGCAGAGGACGTGGCTGTGTGGCGAGTTAAGATAACCGATTGCCATCTGACGTCATCCTCGCAGCCCCCACGATCTCTACAACCCTACGAATAGTATCACTCAGTGAAATTAATCGGGTCCCGACAGGTGGTGACAACAAGCCCCTACTTCCCCTCGATTTAATGAACAAATCCGCCGACCAGTCGAGCGATTGTGTTCACCGTCGGCTCTCTAATTGAATCTAATACAAACTTTACTCATTTTTACGACGCGACCCTTTCAAAGAGATGCGAGTTATAATACCGTTATATCTTTCTTCTAAGGTTACATGCGCGTCTTAAATTACAATAGAAACGATCTGTTGGGAGGTTGCGTAAGGAAAATACTTAACATTCGACTACTTTTCGATCTATTGTGTTTCAAGTACAGTTAGCGTTAAAAATGCATTATTTTAACTCATATCCATTTCTATTTTATAACAGAAAGTATGAAAATAACAAGATAAAGGAAAACTGTTCTAATTAAAAAAAGAGATTATCTTTAAAAGATGAAAGGGTCAAAAATTTGTATTATGTATATGATAATAACAAAAGATACCGTAATCGTTTATAAATGTAGCTTGTTTACAGAAGGAATAGGCGTAAAACGTTATGATTATGCAACTGTAAACGATATATTTGAAGGCATCAATATAAAGTCATATGGTTCGATAATATAGAAGTGAATGGGAACAGATTGAGTAATAAAGATAATGTATTTAGAACATCTGTAGTTGAGTAAGTAAGATAAAAGTATGAAATCGAATAAGAAAACCGATAATGATAGCTAAATAACGATACATAGGATTCAGTATAAAAGAGACAAAATGAAACTTAAAAAAAAGCTAACCAATTTCTGTAACGCGATCAACATTGTCGCAATTTCAAATTCGCAACGCGCCCGTCTCGTAGTACGGCAATAAAAACTGATCAATGATTTTAGTGCCCTCTTCGCCGTACTAGAGACGGGGTTATTAAAATCGATGAGAACAAACCATTCATAAAAGCAAGTACGACTG
Organism: Charaxes varanes; assembly: GCA_024363005.1. NCBI lineage: Eukaryota > Metazoa > Arthropoda > Insecta > Lepidoptera > Nymphalidae > Charaxes > Charaxes varanes. The sequence continues at coordinate 13,127 of JANCMC010044050.1, read as the reverse complement.
CCTAACTTCTCATGGGCCTACGCGATAATGACCCCTGTGCGTTTCTGTTTAAATGCTCTAATTGCATGCCGGTGTTGCCCTCCTGGAGGAACGTCCCTCCCGCGTTCGTCGCTATTATTACTCCCGTCCAAACGTTAGGGTTGAATCGCGTTGATTATTCACACATCAACATGTTTGCGTTGCATCGATTTTAGAGACGCTTGCCGCGGCACGTACGCAATAGCGCTCCTAAGAATCGAACAATTTATTATTATTGATTTGCAATCCCCGCTCGAAGCTTAGTCGGGACAATTCGACCGCTCGATTATCCTAAGGTATACGACTTGAGATCGAACTCCGTTTCCGAATACGTCTAATTCAGACTCAAAGTCTGATTTGGACTCATAATATGAATTAATTCTGTTACAGTTAAAGTAATTAATTAATAAACAGTGCATTAATAAACTCGTGCAAAATTTGAGGCAAATTAACAATGAAGCAAAAAGTCACGTACAATTATACATTCTCTCGATAGCGTTTCGATACCAATTAAGATTAATTATATCAGAAATGATTGAAGTACTTTATGTGAAAATTAAATAAGCGTTTCGATTTATTGTAAGTAGAGGTACATAATCGTCTATAAGTAAATCGATTTAACTGACCTATACATAAAGTAATGGGCAAGATTTATTAGAAGTATTTGGTAGTCCTATGCGTATTCGCAAGTATTTTAATTATTTTTCACCCGTCCCTATCGAAAGAGGCCTCTACAAGTCGCCCGTGGGAAAAGTGGCATTAAGATATTTGATTGATAGAGGTTTGAAAGATGTTAACGCGCACAACATGTATATAGACGATGTTGCTCCCGACCAAACTACCTGAACGCGATTACGCCATATAATTAATCGAATGATTCACGCGATATGACCTGTAGCCCGTAGCAATTCTACTCGTAGCAAGTTCTACGATAGCTACGCAGTCGTAGTTTCTTGTAGCCTTTTGTGATATACATATACTAGAAAAACTTGCAAATTATTACATAAAGTCTCTTATTATTCTATACTTAAAGAACCCTATACATCAGCTGCAGTCCCGTCACCTATCAGCCATTAATAACGTTTCATAGCGTTTAAAATTATGTATTACAGATATCACAAAAAGAAATAACAAATAAAAACTCAAAAATAAAAATGCAAAAATAAAAACAAAGATGTTCTGGCATTAAATGAGCTCACCAAGAACAGTTACAAAACCAACTTATACGCGGTAGAGGTGGAAGCGAGAGGGTATACCAGTAAAATCCCTGTATAACCTACTAAAAGACCTTGGCTAGTCAAAAATTATGATAAATTCATTATTAAAAAGGATATCTAAAGCCGCTCTAGTAGGATCTGAAAAAAATTTAAACAATTTTTAAATTAATTGAGCGCGTATAAACCTGCCCAATCGTCAGAAGTTATACTTCTTCTAAAACATTATTTACACAATCATCCATCTAACATGAACTAACGTTTCACATCTATTTCATTGCTTATAGAAATTGACGATTTTTTTTATTTATTATTCTATAACTACAAATATTTGCATTCACAGAATGCATGTATGTATGTTCAAAACACATTAGCGGGGGTGAGGGGGGGAGGGAGTACAAAAATTATAGATATTAGAGTGTTATTAACGTGTTCCCAAAAAAGAAGTTACAAAAAGTCCTGTTTAAAACACTTGAAACAACTATAATAACAACCGTTCTCTGTATAAAATTCAAAATGTAAATATCACACTAATTACGGACATATGCCTATTATAAAAAAGAAACAATACCAAAAAAGTGTTACGCTGAAAACTCAATTATGATTTATCCTCGATGTCGACGTTCCCTTGCCCCATTGGATTTAATAAGATTTATTCTAGGTAGTGGGGTTTGATATCCTTACTTGTAGGAGACTTATAGAAGCCAAGGTATTTAGCAGGCTGTACAGGCATAGTATACCCTTAAATTATAAATATAAATTCTCAATTCTACAGCGTTTTAATTAGTCACGCCGCGCCGGTTAAATATGGCAAATTTATATGTTCTTTGGTTAATTGTTTTCTAATGCCAATGAATGGTTAGTTCATATGGTCTTTAGGTGTGTTACTTTCATATAGAACATTAACAGACCAAAAAAAATCTTCTTTTTAAAGTCAACAATTTCTCATTATTTATATGCATTTTAAACGCCTTTCCGCTATGATAGCTTGCAACAAAGTTATTGAGGTTAAACACCTCCATTACCGCTTTGCCTCATCCTTGGGTGTATCTTATCTGGGGAATCAAACCTGTATTATAATCATGTCAAGTGTGGGTCAAATTTGTACCAGGTGTTCAAGATAGATTGGTAAACGGTATTTGAATTGCGGAATGATAACAAAAAGTTTTAATTATAGTTAGCGCAAAGCTTACAGTCTCTTAGACCCCGATGGACCCGGCACCCGCACAGTGAATCCATGGAATGCTAAAAAATTCGTCTCACTTTTATGATAACGGAAAGAATTTTTTATTCTTTAGGCTATGAAAGATTTAATCCAAACTTTTTAGTTTTTATATAAGCTTATTATGAATACAAGTACACTATTACAGCTGATTTCGCTAATTCTTGTTTTGGTGTGTTTGTCATTGTCAGGAGAAGGTTCTATAAACATCTAGAATCCTATCATATTGTGTAATATGTAACCTTATAACGTTTGACATAATATTGACAGAGTTTGTGCATCAAATATAGTCTAAGGGGGTGTAAAAAAACTGAATATCGTTTAAAACAAATGCTTCGATTGATGTTATTTATATATAAATAAATGAGTTTCTAGTATTTCTACTTAATTACGCTAAAAGTTCTTTAAAACGAACGACGTTATAAAGAGTTCACACTTAGTTATACTAACTTCATGCTAAAGTGAGCGATAGTCAATTAGCATGAAAATCGAAGTGAGAACTATAAAAATATTCTCAATATTAAGTACAAAAGGCAGATGCTATGCATTGTAAAGGGATAAAAAGCTTTTTATGGTATATAAGTTTTGATTGTTGGATATCATCTTGCTACCTGACTGGTCTGCAGCCGTTGTATTATTGACTAAAGTATGAGTTACAACAAAAGATTGTTGTACGAAAGAAAATAAAGCCCACAGTTGGCAGCGATACAATATGTAATATCGTACAACGTACCACGCCACATCAACGTTACTTTATTCAAAGGAGTCATTGATTGGGCAGGCACTGGCCACTATGAGATTTCTTCCACTTTAGGGTATCAAGTTTTTCTTTAGGCAAATATGGATACAGTACTACGAGGGAATGGTGTGTATGAAGAATATGGGATTCTATTCTTCATGCTACTCCATAAATGTTTGCTAAATAACCGGTCATATATCACTGCTCACAAAGCAAACTTTAGGAGCCATCTTTATAAAGTATTTTTAATGATGTTCCGTTTTCGGTACACGTAATTTATTACTTGTTATGTAATTTATACACGAAAGGAAATCGTTATCACATTTTCCAAGGATTATCCCGGTCTAGTATCAGGGTCCGCTTATGTTGCATAAGATATGACTGTGGGGCAAGTTAAAAAAAGCGACTGTCCTCTGTCGTCATCCCCGGAATCCCCACAATCTCACATAGTGACATGAATCGAGACTTACAGTTTTATGTGCCTTCCGAAACACCGAGAAGAACGTATATTAGAAAACAAGTTTTAGAATTGGTTCCCCCATCTGTCGCCCGGCTGTGATAAGAGCTACTTAACCTAGCGATCGAATCAAATGCCGGTCAATGGTCAAGCTACGATCCTCTAAAAATGTCATTCACATACTAATGAATTATTGTATAAAGTGAATTTAAAAGAAATGAAAACACATAATACCTCGGTTGCTGAACATCAGCGTGCGGTCGTATTCCGCAGTCGAGGTCCTTGCATCGAATTCGTAACGCGCGATGTCTGGTACACGAGGAACGTCGGAAAGTTAGCCTAGTGTCTGCAGCCCGCGCCTGCGCGTTGTGAGAAACCTCCCAGTAGCCCACTGAGCTCACTTTGCGACCCTCTCGTGCCTCTTGCACCCACGGCGAATCACTAAAAACCGACCAATTATCAGAACTGGACCAAATTGAAACGAGAAGCACTAACCTTCAAATAAAAAAGAATCATCGAAATCGTTTCACCCAGTCGAAATTTCTGAGGTGGTAAGCAAACAAAAAACAGTCGAATTCAGAATCTCCTCCTTTTTGAAGTTGGTTTAAAATACATGTAGTCTTCTAACAAATTGTTTTCTTTATATTTGCAGTATGTAGAACAGAAAGAAATTGGTACGATTTATTATATATTAATTTAGTATGTAATCAAGTAAAAAAATCAGTTAATAAGAGACTCATACAATTCTGAAAACTTCTTAAAAACATAAAAGAAGGAAAGAGAAAAAAAAGAACGAGCCACATGATTCTTATATGTAAAGAGGAGAGTAAGTATATAAACAGATTATAAGACCTGTTTTATAAACAGGGAAAAGATATGCACTAAATCTAAATTTAAAATAGAAAAACATAAGCTAGCTAGTCGTTTCCCGCGACTCCGTCCGTGTAAAATTGCGAGAGCCCTTAGACCTCCTGAATCTGGCACTCTGGAAAAATCCATTCTTAGCGGATGTCTACTAACTTAAACTAAATCCTTACTAAAATTCATTATTGTACATCTCGCAGTTTTCGAGATTTAGTGTTAGCAGATTTTTCGCTATTATATACATAAATGGATAATATGATGTGGGGTAAATTTTGTTCTCACTTGAAAGTCATAGCCCGACAAACTGCTCTACCAAGGTCTGGTAACTTCAGAGAACTGTGGGCTTGCGCGACGACATCTTCAAAAGTCTCCACACATAATCTGCCCCAGACACCGCGTTTTCGCACCATAACGTATCCTTTAATTAAAAAAATGTAAAAAAAAACCTTCCCCTTCCCTATATTTTCTATACTTACTTCTACTACTACTTTACTTACTTATTACTATACTTTCACATTTTATGTTTTTTTATTTAGTTATTATTAACCATATTTAAAATTTTTTCTTTTTTAATCTTTGGAAGCTTTAATCTCGTGTACGGCAAACCAAAGGGCGATACTAGTGTCACGTTCGTGAAAAACAGATAGGAGGATGAATCGCTGTAAATTTAAAGCAATTAGATGAATTATGCTGCAACCTATTTCAATATTTACTGAGAATCTAGAAAACTCGATTGCTTAATGGTAAAAGACGAAACTTAAATCCATAATTTAGAGTCTTAATAACTCAACGGTATAAGGTATGGACTGAAATCCGCAAGGCACCCGGTGCAAACCCTACCGCCGTTGGGGTATTGTCACACCCATTCCTAATTCAAGCTTTTAATTTAAGCTTAGTAGTAACATAAAAAAAATTATGTTTAGCGAAAGAGAGAGAGAATTTAGAGAGCCTTTGAAGGAATAAAGACGATATACAAAGGGCCATAATATTTGTCATAAAAAAAATAGTTGTCTGTAGATCAGAAAAAAATAATTGTCTGTTATATATGATAGTCTCATTCTATCGCTTGTTCCGCGCTCGGCTCAGGCGGAACGTGACAATGAGTCACGCTCTTTCGTGCACGCAGCCAGCTTTGAAGGACTACAAAAAGACTGTATAACTTACTACTTACCTGAAGAGTAAGGTATTTAGGAAGGCCATAGCTGTTCTTGATGCGCCAACAACAACTATTCTTGTATCAACGTTAGTTTTAATAACACTCGTGATCTTATTACTTAAGAACCAGGTACTGAAAGTCAAGCTGTCGAAGAATATGAGAGTTGAGAAGAGAGAAAGAGAGAGGAGACAAGGTGAAGTATTTTTATTTTTTATATGCAGAATATAAAGAGATTTCGTGTTAGGGATATTTTTAACTGCAGAGGGGAGAAGAGGGAGAGTTTATCTTTATATATTAAAAATTGGCTTTATAAACCTATGGTCCCCAGCCAGTGGTCCGCAGAATATACCCAGACTCGAGGCGGGAATGGAACACACGACCTCCGGACCGGAAGGCATCACTGCACAGCGGCAACGGGCCAGACGACTAGCCCGTTGACATAATTATGTATATAAACTTACACATAACTTGACAATTTGCGAATTCTCCTCAATTCCGGCACAGGCGTACAATCAATTTCGGATGTTCGTGGAATCAAAGGTATCATTGCCCCCGCGAGAGAGTTGGTTTTGTGAGTCACCTACAAATTTATGCCGAGTAATGCCTATTCAATAGCTAAAAATCTAAACAGTATTTATTTTTTTATCAAAATATTCTTTTTAAAGTTTTTGCGTCAGTCATTTTGTTATATACAAAAGTTGGTGACTTCATTTTCATATAATTTTTTATTATAATGCCGGAGCCAGACACTGCTTCATTTGAATGATCGCGTAGTGTGGCGGGGACTTTGTATAGTTGCGCAAAGTTTTGTAGAACTTTGAAGTCTTCAAGGACAAAAATTTACAAACACTTTGAGCTATATTTGGCTCCGCCATTATAGACGTACTGCACGAACGTGAATAAAAGTTGAATATTGTGCCATAGAATGGTTTCGATTGTGAACCTTAGCTATTTAGGAATTTGTCAAGTAAGAACACAAAAAATATATTTAAACCGGAACAACCATATATTTACAGGAGTATTATAAGATAATATTTTCTTTAAAAGTTCCTTTGGTCTGCAGCCGAATTGGGCCGGCACTTTCGGGTACCAGTACCTCTTTCTCACATAAGATTGGCGTGAAGTGGCAACAATGCTCTCACGTCAAGTGATGGTATTGTTGTCGCGTTTCCTTCGGCTTGTGAGAGTTCCCGATGGCCTAAACCCCTCTTCAAAGACGACCAACGCATCTGCGAGCCTTTAGACGGTGCAGATGTCCATGGGCGTCGATAGTAACTTAGGTAAACCGCCTGCCCGTTTGCACCATAAAAAAAAAGGAATTTGATAGAAAAGGCGAAGACAGTAACCCATTTATTTCTATACGCCGTCAACCACAGGAGTGAGCTACTGCCAGACAGATTTAATATTTTGATAATAAATCACTAAACAATATTAAACTAATATTAATGTTTCACTTAACGTATGTTTCCGAACGTAAAAGTAAGTAAAACTACCGAGAATGTTCGTGCTAAACCTACTGAGGGCCTCAGTAGGTTTCTACTAAGTGTGAGGTTTTGGAGTAAACTAAAACATCAAATATGTCTAACAACGCACATATATGTAAAAATATTTATTTGTCAAATATTATGTACAAAGAATGGAAACTTGTCTGCAATTTTAAATAATCATAGAGTACGTAAATCTAAAGATTTGAGTTTGAATTTTGACCACCAGGCGATCTGTAGTAATAACTAATTTATACAGTGAAAATACTAATCTTAAGATCCTTTGATTCGACAACCATAACGACAATAAGATGACTCGTCTGTTATTTATGACTCCATTTTCCCCCAGGGAAATTATCTTTCCGTAAAATTTCCCGACGTAATTGTGTAATTAATTGTTGGAAAGATTTTTATGCCCATTTGGACATGCCGTTTCATTTAATAAGTATAGCAAAGCATAAAAAGTCAGTAGCGTGTCAAGATACGCTTATAATTAAGAAAGGTTCCGTATCCGATAGGCGATAAAGGTTATTTGTTATATAACTTCAAAAGCTGTCTGTCCGATTTCGCGCAAAATATATTTCGTAATAAGTTTTTAGTACGTTATATTAATGTGGAAAATTTCAAATCTCTTCATCTATTTGTTTGGACATCCTAGGAGAGGAATCCTACTACCTTGTTTGCAAACAGACGGACGGACAGAGCGTAACCATAAGGGTTTTGTGTGGGACTACGGAACCCTAAAAACGCATTAATGAGTATAGAGTAGTTCTCACTCGGCGACTTTAATTGGGTTCTACTATATTACGTGCCTTTCGAAACACGAAGGAGGAAGGATGTCCAATAGAAACCAGGGAACCAGGTCACCCATCAAACACCCGGTCGCAGCAAGAGGTACTTAACCTAAAAATCGGCTTAAATGCCGTCCACTGATTAAGCCACGACCTTCTCTATTTTTTTATGTATATCTACGAAAACCAGCTCCGGTCATTCCAAATTGATACTTAATGACGTGGAGAAAAAGGGCATACTCATTTTTTAAATTACGGCAACGCATCTGGTAGTGTGAGTCGTCTAGTAGTACATAATATGTCCATAGGTGTCAGTAGTCACTCAAATGAAACACAATATGTCCATTTGTGCCTTTTCATGTATTACAAAGCTTTCATAATTATAATTGGTACCTATTTTAAATGGGTGATGGTATAAAGGGTTTTTGAGTAATACCTAACGACTATGTGGAAAATAAGATGAATGTCACGCGAGCTCTGATTTATGACTCCTTTGTCAGTTTACAGGAGGAAATGTCCTTTTGTTGGGATCTACGTGAAATGCACAAAGCATCTAACGCTATCTGAATTCAATCAAACATCTTAATGAATTCGTTAACAATGATTAAAGAAGCCGCTAGTATGAAAGTAATATATATTGGCAGAAATCTCTCTCTATCTACTAGTAAATCTATCTCTATCTATCTCTTCCACGATCGTCTGCATAATATACTAGTTGTTACCCACGACTTTGTCCGCATGAAATTAGTGAAACAATGCTAGTGTGATTATGCCAATAGCTTTCCTCGATAAATGGGCTATTTAACGCTGAAATAATTTTTAAATCGGACCAGAAGTTTCTGAGATTAGCGCGTTCAAGTAAACAAACAAACTCTTCAGGTTTATATATTAATATAGATTTGTAACAATTATATCGCAATTAACAACAACAATCGCGGGCCACAAAGAGAGGCGCGGGCCAAATGTGGCCCGCGGGCCAAGTGTTGTCGACCGCTGCTATGGATGTATAACTATCGGTGAGTCATGGCCGTTCTCAGGCAACTACTGAAGATCTCTATGTAATGCTGGTGCCAGACATAGCTCACAGTGTTTGTACATTTTTGTCCTTGAAGACTACAACTTTGCGCAGTTACACAAATTCCTCGGCCATACTACATGATCATTCGGGCAACCATATTAAAACCACTGTTAAGTTCTAAACATATATTTATCACTGCACTAACACATAATCCATAAATGTGGTTGTTAAATGAATATCAGTAAATTTAACACAGCAAGAGATACTTAACCTAGCGATCGACTCAAATGCCGACCACCGATTAAGCCACGACCTTCTCAAATTCACTAGAAAAACTATTTTGAGCAACATCGAACAATCAACTTTTAATGATGTTTAACGAATACCTTTTCGCGTTCTACCTTCCTTATCGCTTATCAGATACGGAACCTTTTTATACGCGTGTCTTGACACGCTCGTGGCCACTTGGTTTGAATAAACTTCCTTAAATACGAGAACAGAAGTCACGACAAAGGGGAATATCTTAGCGGGGAAAGCGCAAACTTGAACAATTTCTTTACAAATGAAATGACAAATATTTTGTTATTTCCATTAAATAAACGAGATTAAAGTATCGTGTTCACAAATGTAATAAAGATTTGTCGAGATGAAATGGATGGTGTTAAACAATAAACGGCCATTCATTAATAGAGAAGTTTCCACTAAAAGACATCCTAAAAGAAATTTGCCCTGGATAGTTGACTGAGGTTTAATATTAAAGGTTAATTTATAACAGAATTCAAGAGGAATTACTAAAATGTATCAGATTGTTTAATATTTTATAAATCTAAAACAATAAAATCAAATACATAAATCACGTGACGCTGAACCCCTATCAGAGCGCATGACGTCACATCTTGTCAAACAAATTGGCGTTCCTAACGCGCCCTCCAATCAGACTGAAGTGTAGCTGTTTCGTGGCAAGAGGTTAGGTCATACAAGACGCCATGATAGTCGGAGCGTTTTACCTCTAAAATTTTATGTGGACTTCTAAAAACGCAAAATTAATCTTATGAATGTTTGTTTTACGTCGAAATATTTATTTACTTGAGTGCAAGGCATAATATTAACTAGTTTCTGAAAAAAATCAAGTAACCTATTACGTAAAAGGTTCCAAGGGGAATAAACAGTTATAGATAAAGAAAATATATATCTGTTAGCACTATTAAAACATAGCCTAAACTATCTGCTAAAAAATAAAAATCTTTGATTTACGCCCAACTAAGAGTTTTAGTGTAAATGATTCTTTTCTTACAACGATCTTTTATTCAGGAAAACATGATTAAATCTTATGCAAAAAGAGGGTGGGGGGCTTGAGAAATATTTTGTATTCTTATAAGGGGTTAAAGGGGGTCAAAATCGTCCCTAACATTACGTAATGATGATTTTATTTAATTAATAATAAAGACTAGCTCAATATCTTCAAATTTGACTTTTGTGTGTGACTCAATAAAGGCATCCACAAAAAAGTCAAATTCGGAGATTTTGATGGATTCTTAAAAGTTTAAAGGAATTTAAATTATACCTAACAAGAATATATTTTTAGTTCAACTTACTTAAAGATTACTGCGGAATCTTTACATTAATCACCACAAAACCGATCACAAAGTTCTGCTCAAATTTTCTCAAATTGATCTCAAATTTTCTGCTTAGAAGCCAAAACTCTGGAGAAATGTTGTATGCAATTTCATTGTTGCTCTGTTTTTTATTAATACATTGTTCTTTAGATTGATATAAATTTACCACGGAGGTTTAATGTCTACTTTTTAAGTTTCATATAAAATGTATGCAATATCAAAAAGATACAGACTGATAATAAAAATTGAATGAAAATCGAAAAAAAAAACAAATAGCTCACATTCTATGCCCTTATAAAACTTCCATATTTCATATTTAACATGAAAAAATTAATAAATGGTGATAGACAGCAATGTAGTTGAAAGAAAGATTTTGCACGTGGCTGAAATGAGTAATTTATGAATTCGTGTTAATTTAGTGCCCTCGCATTCGTTCGTGCACTAACTTTTAACATTAACATAGAGCCTCAATAGCTCAACGGTATATGGTATGGACTGAAATGGACTTGTACAAAGGACCCATGATGAAATGATCTGTAGGGGAGGATGTAGCTGTGGGGCGAGTTAAGATGACCGACTGCCGTCTGACGTCATCCCCGGTACTCCCATAACCTCACGACTAATATCACTCAGTGACATTATCCGGGGTCCACTGTTTTTCGTACCTTCGGAAACACGGAGAAGGTCGGGAGGTCGGATATTTGGACACCAGTGTTAGAAGAGATCAACCATCTATCACCTGACCGCAGTATGACATACTTAACTTAGCGATTGACTCAAATGCCGGCTACTAACTAAGCCACGACCTCCTCAAAGTGTATCTTCCTATATTTTTTTTTTTTATATAAACAAGGGGCAAACGGGCAGACAGTTCACCTAAGTGACTACCGACGCCCATGGACAACCGCAATACCAGAGGGCTCGCAGATATGTTGCCAGTCTTTGAGAAATGAGTATGCTCTTTTCTTGAAGGTCCCTAAGTCGTATCCGTTGGGAAATACAGAAGCTGGCAACTGATTAAATAATTTTCGGAACAAGTACAAAACATTTTTAATTGAGTCGCAAATCTCCAGCTAGTGGTGGCTTTAATTTGTTAGTTGTTAATTTCTTATTTATATGTCTTTGAAACTAGTTCTATTTTCTGATAATTTTTATGTAATATAATTTAAATCCAATAATTTTTATGCTTAGCCCTAACTCCCAAATAACTCAAATTTAACCAATAGAATCTGTGATTATGTTATGTTATATTTTTGATGTATTTCTTTTACTGTAGTTTTTATATTCATAATGTCATTATGTGTTGTTGTCTGTCTAAAGGAGCTACTGAAAATCAGCTTTAGAGTTTTCTGATTGAAGCTGAGTAGTTATCCCTTTCAGACTAATTGCAGCACTATATGTATTTAAATATTGCTTAGTGATTTTTACTTTTTTGTGTGAAATTTTATTTTTACTTAAGTTTTTAGATATAGTGTTGTTGTTTATTTATGTCTGAATAAAGTTTCTTTCTTTCTGATTTCACAGAGAAATTGTGATATGATGTAATCAATACAACATTTTATACCATTTATGTCATCAATACTTTGTAGTTTATCTGGAATTGCAAGTGTTACAAGTGGAATTCTTTAAGATAATACAGCTGTATGCCCCAGTTGGTTTTGAACTTTGTTGTCACCTCATTTATCAATGTGATAGGAATAACACTTTCATTTTATTTACATTAATTTTATTTTCCTGTTGATTATATAACAATAAATGAATATATACAGGACTATATGACAGACGGACGCCTGTTCCTAAGGTGACATATTCATGCCTGTGTTATAGGTAACAGCCGCCTGTTATACACAATTGTTTTTTAGAAATATATAAATGCATACATTTAGACAATGCATCCAGATTCGATGTGGTAATCGAACCCACGACTCCCGGAGCGGAAGGCAGGGTCACTTCCCACTGCCCCAACGGGCCAGTCAAATGTGTACCCTTTAAAACAATTTTAGAACTTAGACTTTTGTGAGCGGAACTCATACTTATTATATGACGGCTTTGAACTTTACACATACATACATACACGTACGACTTTACACGTATGTTAATATACACGAAACATTTGTAACAACCTTCTTTTTTGGGTTCTTCTTAATTTTTGGGAACTTCTTAACTTAACTTCTTAATATAACGAAAATGTTAGTATATTTTATTTATCTATTTCCACTGCAATACGGGCGTGCGGTTTTGCTTACGCAATTTGTTTGTTGTTTGTAACAACATAAAAGAAATCGCTGACCTACAATAGTCTGTTTTAAGTACTTCAAATGATATGCACGTACTAGAAGGCGTTTTTCGATTTGATGATGAAAGCCTTTCCGGATATTTTTTTTATATTACAAGGGGCAAACGGGAAGACGGGTCACCTGAGTGACTGCCGAAGTCCATGGACATCTGAACTAGCAGAAGGCTCGCAAATACGTTGCCAACCTTAGCCTTAGCCTAGAGGGGTTTAGTCCACCGGGCACTCTCACAAACTGAACTAAACGCGTCAACA